>BMAV01015580.1:0-24010 GCA_019973955.1 Trichonephila inaurata madagascariensis | reverse complement strand
TAACTTTTTGGTATGTTTGCCCTATAACGCGCACCCCCTTTTTTAGAAGAAGTTTTTGAAATGTACTTATATAATACTCTTACATTTTGAAATAATTTATTCTAGGTATTATCCCAGACATTTGAAAATACAGTATGTGTTTCTAGAACTACTACTTTTAAGTTCGTATGGTGTGTGAGTTCTTTTAAATAAACGATCTTTTGATACATGCAGAAGTTTAATTTTTTTATGCTCATCTCATTTTGGTATTTGTAAAATTATAATTTAAAAACCCGGTGTATAACGCGCACCCGTAAATTTCGTTATTTTTTGTGCTAAAATTACGCGTTATATGCCGGATTTTACGGTAAATATAAATGGGAAATTGTGTTATTCTAAATCATAAAAATATTTGAACTTTTTAATAATTCATTCTGTAACTTACATTGCCACAAATAATTGATAATTTTATTTTTAAAAATTCTTTCTTTGTGAAATGGTTCTGAAAATTTATAAAGTCTGAAAAAATAAAAAATTTGAAGAAATTTAAAATTTATTTCTTATTTTCACATTGATTGTAAAAAAAAAACTTAAGGAAACTCATTTGCTATGTATTTGAAATTGAAATTGGTTACCAAATGAATCAAAAATAAACTATTACAAAATCTTATTCAGTACGTAAAGAATAATTTCATTATTTCAGTATCATCAATTAGTTTTTATCTTACTTTTTGAAGAATTTACCAATTCCAAAATGAATCCTATATGAATGTATAGAATTATAATTTTCTCTAACCAATTATATTAGGTAATTTCACGTGATATTTATAGATACAGCAACTAATTACATATATTTTTAAAAGTATATTGCATTTTAATTTGTACTTGATTAATTAAACATGACTGGATTAATTGTCAATTATCGCACTCGGGATCTCTATATATTAAATGACCTGTATTAAAATTACTTTCAAATTTTCGTTACGTTAAATCGCTCTCTTTTTATTAAATTTATAACGTCCTTCAAACTTTTACATTAGTTTCCCTTGAGAGCACTTCATTTTAATCCATAATGTGGTAATAAATTATAAGTTCTTTTTTTTCGTTGAATTTGTATAATTTTTATTTAAAAAGGTTTCAAGAATTATGAGGGTAATTTATTGCATGTAATTTTCATCAATGAGGATTAATAACTATAATTTTCATTTATCTACAGGTCAAGAACTAATTTTAATGGCTCTCTCTTCTGCTGGTATATATTAATTTCATTTATAATTTAATGCTTTTATACAAAAAGAAATTGATTGACAATGACAATACATGTGCTTTACGAGCTTTAGTGAATTTACGAAAATTAAGATTTTGTATTTAAATGATACTTTCACAAAAAAGTTATTTTTATTATTAATTAATTTTAAAAAAGCGAAAAATACAACATTTTTTTTTAAAACTATATATTATTTTAAAAATGCATAAGTCCAAAATATTTGTCTTAAGCTTTTCGAGAAAAAAAAATCCTTATTTTTTAATATCACACATGAAATGAAATTAGAGAATAATTCACTTTCCACGAGAAAAAAAGAAGGAATTTTAAATCTTTTGTGAGGAAAATTTATAAAGAATTTAAAATATATTGCGACATATTTTTAACTTTTATGTTCATTAATTTATATTTAATAGTAGGTACTTGCAAAACAACATCTGTAATATTAGCACACAAAATGCTTATAACACTTATTGATAAACTATATTAAACTAAGAAAAAATTTACTAAGTGCAGAGTAGAAAATACTGGATACGAATATCACTTTTAGTTTTGTTTTGAAAGAAATTGAAAAAAAAATTGAGCCTTTTAAAAGATTTAAAAAATAATTATTTTTCCTCTGAGAAATCCAAAAGTTTCTCATTTCGCTGAGACTAGGACTTTATAGGACCTGGAAATATTTAGTACAATGGAATAATCTAAATATAAAATCATTTTCTTTTAAAATTAAAATTTTAATTTTATCACAAACAGTATTGATACTTACTATCCAAAAATCGTCCTCGTCTGTACATGGGGGATGATGTGACAATTCTATACAAATTTAAGCTGTCAGACAAACGAACAGAGGTTGGAGGAGCATCTTCTGTTATAAAATCAGTTGAATTATTTTCATCCTCATTTGATCCCTTGCCTCCTTCTCCAAGTTTGATTTTCGTTGGGTCCATTTCATCGCATTGTTCCTTTGGAAAACCATTAAGAAAAGCGAAAGACTGCTTGCAAAACGCAACGCAGAGGAAGCTGAGTATGATGACAGCGTTCATGGCAAAGATGGGAGGAAATTAAGTAAGGCGGTGTGTATTTTTTTAACGTCCGCACGAGAGAAAAGCGGTTTCGATAGTGAAAGAGGGAATTTTTGTCTCGCTCCGTTTGGCAGCACTGTGAGCGCGGGGGAAAAACCACGTGACCGCTTTGTTGTGATTGAAAGCGGTTACGCGCACCGTCCGGAACTTTTGAATGGATGCTTTTGAGTCCGATAACTGACCGAATGGTAAAAATGAAGCCTTGCGAAAAAGGTTGTTTCATTTTGTTTGATACACACACTGAGCGCAAAAATGTGTGAATTTTTGTTTTTTCATGTTTGTTTCAATTTTTTGATTTTTTTATTGTTTTCTTGGATTTGATAAGCTTTTTGTTGATAAAGTAAGGAAGAAAAGGTTCTTTGGAGTTTTGCAATAAATTTCTTTTTATATACATTGAAAAAGATAATGTTCTAAAAGTTTATAATTGATGAATTGTACCTTATTCTGTTTTCGTGGAAAATTGTTAATTTTTATTAACCAAACTTACAAAAATAATTTTAAAATGTACCTTTTTTTTTAAAAAAAAAGAATAAATCATCTAAAATACGACAAGATTTTACTCGGAATATAAATTATGAAAATAATAATAAAAATACAATAATGTCAAAAAATAATTGTAACAAAAAAGGGTTAAAAATCACCTATTTTTTTGTTGTAAACATCTTAATATTGTAGTAAAAAATAACTTTTGTTTATTATATTTGTTTAGAATATTACATTTATTAGCAAACTGTGAAAAATATTAGTCTTACTGTCATTAATTTAAAAATAAAAGGCATTTTATAAGTGCTATTTGAAAGATTTCATTATTAATATATAAAATGCTATATCTTTTTCTAAATTGCAGATGTAAGATATTTTGCTGTGCCTTTTTTGTAAAATATTTTGTGCTACGGAATTTTTACGGAAAGGTTAAGAAATGGGATAAATTTCTATCTTTTATAAATAGCTTCTAATAATAGCATTTCTCTTCATTTTAACGTCTTTAAAAGTACTTTAAGAGGCTACACTTACCATAAGCACTTAGGAATTTTTTTAAAAAAGATGTTAAAAGTGAAAGGAACTTTCCATGGTACGATTATTAATATAAACAGATTCAAATCATATTTATAAATACATTTCTAGTATCATATTTTATGCATGTAAATTTAAAAAATACGTAAAATATTTTGACAAAAATATAAGACATTGGTTATTTTCTAAAAGGAACATCTAAAGCTTTTTATGTTTATTTACTCCAATTTAAGAGTAAAATTTATTTAATTCGTAGTAAAAATTTTACTTTTAGAAAGCAAAAGTATGTACTTTGAAATATGTTTTAGATTTTTATTATTGTAAATTTATATTATTTCTTGAAAATAATTTTGGTTTATTTTATGATTTCAGTTCGTAATTAAAAGTTCAACAATAAATGTAATTTTAACAATTCTTTCCAAAAATTTCAAAAAATACCTTCTGGATAATAATTAGTACATGAAGCTTTTTTTTAAATTTTGTAAATGGTATTAATAATTCCGATATATTTAAAGAGATTCGGTTTTTCGTTAAAAACTGTTTAATGTATGGTATTTAGTGTGTTTTAAATATTATTTCAAAATGATCAAAGAATATTTAAAACATTTTAGATACATACGTTGAAAATATATAAAAATATTTTTTTTCTCATAATCGCGCATTAGCATTTCCTCACTTGATTTTTCTTAAATTATCACTACATCAAGTTATTATTTTTTAAGCTATAGGATGCCATAAAATCCGGCATATAAACGAGTACTTTTAACACAAAAAATAAGATCAAAATTTACGGGTACGCTTTATACGCCGGGTATAAAAATGATAGCTTTAGAAATAAATAAATAAAAAAAAAAGGTGAACATAGAAAAAAATTAGACTTCTATATATATTGAAATACTGTTTATTTAAAAGAAATGACATTCCTTATAATGATTATTATGACATTTTAGAAGTATACTATTTTTTTCTAAAGCTTGGAATAGTACCTGGAATTAATGACTTCAAAACATAAGAGTATTGCATGCATACAATTCAGGTTTCTTCATAAAAGGAAGTGCGCGTTATACGGCGAATATACCTAAAAATTAAAAATTACAATTTGAATGTATTGATGCGCTTTATACGCCGGATTTTACGGTAACTTTTTTTCTTTGCTATCAACTTGAGAAGAGACGCTGTATGATTTAAATCAAATTTTGTGATTTAATGGATTTTAACGAATTTTTTTCTTATGTATATGCAACTTGTAAAAAAGAATGTTTGCTCAAAATATCATAAATAGCAAATTATTTAATTTTAAGAAAAAATTAAAAATCCATGAAAAGATTTTAAAATGCTATTTTACTTACAATAATTGACGTAAACTCTTAAAATTTTATTTACAAGAATGTTGAAGTATGTATAGGAAAATTTAGTATGGTTTTTTTGATAACACAATTGAAATTTGGTTGTTGAATTTTTATGAATGCGTATTAAAAATTCCTTAAAAAAATGTATAAATTCCTAATTTAACTATTTCTTTAAAAAAATTAAGTATTGTTTTGATTAAAAATGCATACCAACTTTTGTTACATGTATTAACTGCAACAGAAAAAATTTGAAAAACATTTGTCCCACAATAGGAAAATAACAGGTCTTAGCGTTAAGAGAAGATATACTAGAGATATTTTTGTTCTAGATAAATCAGTTTAAATTTCTTTAATTGCTGTTGGAATGTAATTAAAAACAAACATAAAAGTTATCATAACTCAGGATTTTTTTAGCTTAGAACTTTCAAATTTTGTGAGGTAATAAAAATACGAGTATATAAAAATAATTCATGGACTAAAAATTTTGATTAAATTTTTTAACCAATTTTAGTCGATTGAATTTTGCTGTGTCTGATTAACATTTCCCCTTAATAGTATATGCATAAGATTTAAATATATACAATCAACCTCATAAGTGAGCTCCTTTTTCTATATACAGTCGAACCTCTATATAACGAACCTCTATATTGCGAATTTTTCTATATAGCGAAATTTTTCCTGGATCCTTGAGCATTTTACGATTTTCTTCGTAAAATAACCTCTTTATTGCGAAATGCATTTTCTATAGATCGAACTTTTTCTTTTGTGATTTAATTTTTGTCTTTCTATTTTTAAAAAGTATTTCTGAACATTTCAAGTTATATTCTCTCTTTAACACATTTTCTGGTGGTCATAAATCTTGAACTGGTTTTATTAGATCCTAACTCGCCGAGAGCAATACAGTTCTGGACGTTTCATCCAAGAAGTTCCACCTTTAACCCTCATTGCCCAGTTCACTAGAAGCATCTTCAATATCCTCTTCTACCCTGAGTGGAGTTGTCCCATGTTCCCGTGTTCTAATCATAAAATAATGTATGTTTAATATTTCTTGTATGTTTTAAATTATAAAATGTCCCCACACAAAATTCATTAATTTTGTTATAAAGTTATTTTCTTGATATTGAAAATACAGTGAATTCTTCGACATTCTTTTTTCTTGTTTTCCTTGCAGTTTTTTTTTTCTTTTTTTTCTTTCTTTTTTGATGGGTAAGAAGTATAAAATAAATAGATATTAATTTTAAAAAAGGTGGGAATAATTACTTTTTTTAGTATATAGTGTTTATGAATTTAAAATTTGTTTTACGTGGTTTATAAAATATATTAAAAGATGAACCTCTATATAACGAATTTTCCGTATAACGAACTTTTTTCCGGGATTTAGCGACTTCGTTATATACAGGTCTGAATGTATATCGATTCTATTACCAAAATTTTTTATTGCTATTAATATAAAATTACTATTTAAGTTCGGTTTTTTCACTCAGTTATTACTAGTTTCACCTCACTCTAAATCTCAATCAAAAATTATATAACACTCATAGAAAGGAGAACACATTGAAAAGTTGAGCACTACCATTCATTGCACGTTTCTTGCGGACACTGAAAAATGTGCCTGCGTGTCAAGATACGCTTTTTCTTGCGTCCCACGAGACTACTTGTTATGTCTACGTATGAAGAGAACTAATTAAAATAAAATCTGGTACCACTATACAAGCTGTAATTCTGTTACTCAGAGTTAAGACAGTGAAGGCTTTTCCCGAGGGCTTAGCTAACGAAACACTCATAAATTACTTCAACTGTTGTAGGCCAATATGTATGTGTGTGTGTTTTTGGTATACAACCTTATTTAGACTTAATTTATTTGAGTAGGTTAACTATATTCTAAAATAATCTGCATTTATGAAAATTATATTCTGTATAGCTAGTCAGATTGCAATTTTATATGCGATTTTAACACTTTTAAGACATAATTAGGTTACTTTTCCTTGAAATATGAATTTTTAAAATAATGTTTATTCACTTATTCCTTAATAAGTAAAAATTAAATATTTATACTGAAGATTTTATGTATATGTATTATAAACATTACATAAAAAAAGTTGATTTTGAGAATTTTAAGCTGAATAGCTCTTAAGATATATTTTATGCTTATTGCTTTCCTTACTTCATATTTACAGTTGATTTTTTTTTCCAGATAATTTGATGAAGTGTTATGAACTGAGCAGAATAAATTGAGAGTAGCTGTTTCGGAAAACAATTATTTATTTTCCTTTTAAGATTTAATTTTTAAAATTTTATTATTGATATAAGGTTTTAAATGACAAGAAAATATCGAGCATTTTCTTTATATCAGTAGCGTTCTCATTCTTTTTTTGCAATTTCTATAACAATTGATAGGTTTTTGAAAATAAATTTTAAAAAAAATTGATAATTCAGAATAATTTAAATACATAAGTTCAATGGGAATAATCTGTAAATATGTTTTTTGTTTCCAATAAAATATTTATCCAAAAAGAGGCAATTTACCAAGGTTTTTTAAGTCAAATAATTTGATATCACCATATATATATACATAATACATACGCAGAAAGATAAAACATATCGGAAAACAAATATAGATAAATATATAGACATACTGAACATTATTTCAAGTATTATTTATCTATTATATTTTTAGCATAATTAATTTTTTTTATATAAACTGATAATAAATATTTAGATAGAATGAGTTGAAAATTAATAAGAATTTCCAAGTACATATTATATTATTCTTTCAACATAATAAAAATTTTAAAAACTCAACTAATTGCAAGTACATTGTTTTCTAACAAAAAAACGTTCTTCATCGTCATTACAATGTAAATAAATTTTTCCAGTAAAAAAAAAAAAAAAAAAAAAAAAAAAACCATCGGGATTATATTAACATTAAAAGTAAACTCGATGTTTTAAATTAAAATTGCTTTTACAAATACACTGAGTGGCTATTCCAATATTACATCCCCTTTCCCCGTGAATAACTTTTCGGGCACCATTCTGAATATAATATTCTAGCTTTGAATCTTATTAGCATGGTCTGTATAAGATATTGATAGGTCGTTTATAAAATTTGAGACCCTGTTTAATGAATAGCGTTTTACAGTAGTGTAAAATTCGATGGATGGAAATGATTATTTAATTTTGATTCTACAATGCTCTATAGCAGTGCTCCGCAACCTTTTTATCGCTGTGGACCAGTCAACGTTTGATAATTTTACTGCGGCCCGCTGAGGGTGGGACACGTTGATTATTTATATTTTAGAATGTTTTGATTTAACAATTTTAATTTAGTTACTTTTAAATATGCCTTAAGAATAAAATATAGTTACACCAAAAATGAATAAAAGTGATTTAAAGTGGAATATAAAGTGATTTCCGTGGAAAGTTGCGCAAATCCGAGAGAAATGCACCGCTTTAAGTAAAATGGCAATAGTTTAATGTTCTTTAGGCTGCCCGGCACCATTTGATCCACGTACCTGGGGTTGCGGATCACTGCTCTATAGGACTCTTAACTGAAGATAGAACTGAAGGGCAACTGAGCAAAATGTGTGAAATTTCCATCTTATTCCTGAAACCAATCCTGTAAAATACCAACTCTACGATAGGACGAATTATTCTATTGAAAATATAGACATTATCATCGGAATATAAATCGTACCACTTACAGGATAATCAGTAGTATTGTTTAGATATGATGTTTTATCGAGACATCCATCAGTATGAAATTAAGGATTGAAATCCTTAAAAGAAAATGTTCCTCCCACTAGTTTGAAATGCTAAAAGCGTTTGGGATCTGTGGTTTAGTGATGTTTTTATCAAATTCTAACTTGTCCATCTGCCACGTATATAACTCAAAATTGGAATTTATCGAACATCAGTACTTTTTTCCAACAGTCTACCGTCCATTTCTTATGCGTTTGTACGAATTTTAATATTTTTAACATGCTTTTATAAGTTTCCCTTGTATGTAACGGAATTTTTGAACTCGATTTTTATCCATCTTAAAAGGTCAGATTAAAGAGAAATTTCGCAGACCTACCAAGAACCCATGACAATACAATAATTTCATAATTTTGTTCCATTATTCTGATTACTATCCCCAGGAATAACATTTTTTAGATTTGGTGACTAATTCATTATACCGTTTCCAGATTTGGTGACTAATTTCATATACCATTTGAATTTTGGAGATTAATTCCAGATCCCATTTCCAGATATGGTGACTAAAAGATTAAGTTACAACCCTATAAAAGTGAAAACGTTTGCATCAACGATTTCTTACCATAATATAAACACTTCTCTAGTTTTTCTGAAAATGGAAATAAAAAATTAAAAAAAAAAAAAAAAACAAAAAAACTCCTTTTAAAATAAATTGAACTAAAAAATAAAAAAAAAAGAAAAATTCTTAATATAAGAACAAAATGATTAACTAGAAAATTAATGTCATTGAGATAAAATTGTGGGGTTATCTATATCAATTGTTATAATTTCTTACTAGCTCTTTTCCGAAATGCTGAGTTAGTGTAAAAAAATGTAGTACAAAGCCCCACACACACTTACCACAATGGCATTAATTTTCTCGTTAATCATTTTGTTCTTTTTAAAAATTATTATTTTTTACCTTTTAGTTCGATAAGCGTGATAAGCAATAAGATATAAAAGCTTGTTTTTCAGTTTTTTTAAATCTGTAATTTATTATCTTATTTAGACCACAAAGTTACGGTGTTTGAACTGTTCTATAGTTTCTGTAGTTCATACTATGCATAATATGGTGAACATTGCCCTCAGAGATATTTTGAGACTATTTTTAATAAGATTTCTGTTCAGTTTATTGCATAGGTACTTACCACACACACACACATTTTGCTTCTTTTCATAATCCGGGATACGTTCCGCGTTCCGTCTGATCATTCATCCTTCCTTAAAAACTACAATACGACCGTTTAGGTCCTGTCTTTCGCCTGATATTACAGTGTCGATACATTTTCATTACAACTGTTAGTGAACATTTCACAAATATGGAAGTTTTGCTAATACTTGATACAAAAGAATCCGATCTTCTACTATCATCCCATTTTCAAAGTCTATCAAATCACGTTCTTTCTCATATATTCTTAAGTAGTTCGTTCACTTACATTATATTGTCTCAGGAACTCAATTTTTTTTTAATACTAACTAGCCTTCTAGTGGCAACATTATGATGCAAAATCTCGTTTACATAAAAATGTCAGATGGCCATAATAAAGTGGTTGCTCAGTATATTAGATTTATATTATCATATTTTTGCTTAAATCATTTTACATATTGAAGAATAAGTGAAATCGAAGCCATCATGTAGAGAAACGCATATTGAATGCATCATTTTAACGTTAAAAAGAACGTTAGGCTGTAATTTTAAACTCGCTTCAGGAGGCCTTTTTAATTTCACGCATCATTTTCATATTAAGAATTGCATTTGCCGTAATGCTATAATTATGCTATTATTTTGAAATCTCAATGACAATGAAAAAAATCTTTACGGTTGCTGCCTTTCAATTTATTGTGTATTAGTTTTGTTGCTCAAGATAAATTACATAATACTATACTATAAAGCGCGTTTATATTTCCTGAAGTCCGTAAAATTAATTTATATCCATAACTGAATGAATCCTGTAGGCGTGTGTGCGCGAGTAGCTGACTCGAATATCAAAGGGAAAGGTTTAAGACGACAAGGTGAAAATAATTCATAGTAATAACACATTTATAATATCAAACGGAAAATTGCTTCTTTCTTTTTTTATGATGATTTCGGATATATATTAATTCAAGGGAAAGTTTTTTTTTACAATAGACTTTTTTTATGAAATGATTTTAACACATAAAAATTAAAAACAAACAAACAAACTAACAATTATTCTACTTACAATTAGTATGTTAATCAATCCCACATTTACGATCTGGGTACATATAATCTTATTGAATTCCCATTGTTACCTTTTTAACAGTACCACCATCGAATTACATAGATCTATTTCTGAAATATTCAATAATCAATATATTACTACATTCTCAACTATTTCTTGTTCAATAAAATTAGTTTTACCAATATGTCAAATATTACAATGTATTTAAGTATATCCAAGATACTATGTATGTTTTGAATCTCAAATGCATGATATATACATTTCGATTGTCAAAATAGATTAAAATACGTTTAATGCTAAAACGCGTAAGACGAAATAGTGGTTAATGCGAAATAATATAACGATTCCGACAAACTATTGCTATTTATTTTCATGCATTTTTTTTCTCTTAACACGAAAATATTTCCTTTCTGGGAATGAACAAAATGCGGAAATCACCATCCGCGCAATCGAGGTTTAAGAGGGGTATGAAATGAAAGAGGGTAAATGTTCATATGTTCCATAGAAAGGAGGCTAACTTGGCTTTGAAAAACACTCGAAATAGTCTGAGGCACGAGCCAAATTTGTTTTTCTTTTCACCCTCCGCCCCCTACAAAACGCCACACAAAACATTTAATGTCTCATCAGTTGGCTTTGGAATTCGGTGACGAGTTCATCGCAATGTGAGTAAAAGTCAGTAAGTTTGGTTCGCGTCTTTTTTTTTTTCTCGATTTTGGAAGAGTTTTCTTACTAGAACAATTGCAAAGAGCTCAGGGAGAAAGCAAACTGCTATTTCGCTTGAAATGAAGATAGAGTTGCTTAAGGTTGTTGATCCATCCGGAACCGGAAATCTGTAAAGTTTTCTTGTATTGCTAACTCTACATTATCAACAATAAATTAAAAAAGAGAGCAAATTAAGGAAAGGTTTTGTACACATCTAAGTAAATAAAATGTACTCTAAACTCAGTGGCGCAACATGAGGACCAAGGCTTACTGTACACAACTCAGTTTTCATGACACTGGGTGCTGATGTGCATGCGCAGATGTTCCGATCAGGTGTTCAGTCTGAAGCGAAACCCCCAGTGTTTAGTTCCCAAGCAAGCTGACCCCCTGAAAGGATGAAAGGTCGAGTTGAACTTGCCAAGCCCGGGATTTGAACCCCGGACCTGTGGCATGGAAGTGCAATACACTACCACCAGATTCTGTATTCTCTCTCTTGTAAAAACTCCAAAAACCTAAATGCACTCTAATAAACTTAATTTGTTAAATAGATGCTTTATTTATTTATTGCTGCATTGGTTTTTTTTTCTCTCCTTTTTCCGAAATTCTTTTAAGACTAAAAAATATTTTAGCCCCTTCAGTTTCGTGTTAAACGATTTTAACTGTATTTCCTAATGTGAAATTTTCATTTGAAAAATCTTATCTGATAAATATATCATAAATAACTTTTTTGTGTAGAAAGTGAAACATGCTAACGAATAATTTTCTATAAATTATAACAATGGGCTAATTTTTAAGAACTTTATTATTGTAAACATCTATTCTTCCACATTACTCCTTAATTTCGAGCTTAATGCGAAAAATAATATTAATTTAAGCAAAAATATTTGGAGTTTAACAAATCGAGAAAACGAATTTTTCTTTTGTAGCAACACAAACTGAAATCAATTTATACTACTTGACAGCTTTCTCTTATATATTTTTATTAAAAAAAACGATTTTTCATTTTCGAGCAACACTAATCTACAAAACAATTATGTTAGGAATTTACAATTAGAAAAATGTGGAGAACATTGTAAAATATGTTGCTCGCTAAACTTCAACTTTCACATTTAAGAATACAAATTATTTTTCTTTTACTCATGAGTCTGATTTAAACTTTTCACATTTTCAAAATTCTGAAGTGAAAATAATTTAAAAAATCGATTATTCAGTAACCATATTGTTTTAACTAAAAACATGTTGACTCTGTGATGTATTAAAACTCTCTATTTCTCACCAATGAAAATAATTTTTATTCGCTTATACTTTAGACTTGATGATTCTTTGAAAAAAAGAAGAAAAAAAAACATTAAAACTTTTCTGGTAGTTATTTTGAAATTATCGTCCTCAAAACATAAACTAAATTCCCGAATTCAGAAGTTAATTATTTCTTATAGATTTTACTCTCTTTATGTTGAAAAATAAAAAATGTCTCTCGAGCAATCTTAATTTAATAAGGAATTATAAAACACAAGATTTAATTATTCAAGTGATGAAGCTTTCAAAGCTTTTCAATCTTTCTGTCTGTCTTAATTTTTTTCTCATTTGAGATTTATTTTCTTGTATTAATTTTTGAGAAATATACTATAAATTTTTTTTAAAAATCTCGCAGCTTTTTTTGAATTTCGGAATCTATTTTGAAAATATGAATTCTGGAATTCAATAGCTAAAAGGAATAAGAAACGAAATATTTTCACAATTTTCTTTTTAAGTTAACTAATAGGAAAATTTTTTTCATATTCAATCAAATTCCACTTTTATTTTCTTTTTTCCTCTTAAATATAGAATGTAATGTTTCTACAACACTTGAGTTTCACATTTAAATTAAATGAGAAAAGTGGCACAAAGTTGCATGTTACAATTTCCTTCAAAAGCAATACCAGTTCATCATCTTACCAGCTAATATTTAAACATAGATTAGCATAATTTATGCAATGAATGTAAATACCTATTATGCTTGTTTCGTTTAATTAATTACGAAATAATCTTCAGATGTCGGAACGAGGATTAATGATTATTAAATTATAATTAAAATAAAATGAGAAGAACGGCCTGAAGAGAATTTTGACATTTTGAAGATGGATTAGATAAGACGCTCGTAATGATCACTCTATTATTAGAACAGATTTAAAAAAAATTACACAAGAATTTTTATTTTGTCTTAAAGTAGGTGCTACCATAAGTAAATCGTCATCAAGGACATCTTAAATCTCTTTGAGGACCTAGGCCCAGAGAAATATTTTTAGGCCCTGGGCCCCTATGCAAAAGTAAGCCCTACCTGAGATCTTTAAAAGTGGACAATATATAACATGCGTTATCAAACGGTAATGTAAAACAAATAAATGGGATCTTCTCATGATCTCATAAACCTAGGCACAAACCAGCTCGAGTGATGGCCGCATTTCGTCTAAATGAGTTGAATTATTGTTTATGGTATTAGGCCCTGGTCCTAAGCATGGACAACGGTCATCACGTAATAATGCAGTCTTACCACTTTTGCCAATTGACATGCATTTCGAAATTCTCTGTTTTTCGGAAAATATGTACTGGAATAATATTTGACCACATTAAAATTATCCGAATCATCTTTTTAAGGTAGAGTCGAGAACGAAACGAGAGCCCCACAGAGGGCGAAGCTCCGGTCCCAGTCGTGCCTTAAGACGTCCTCTAATTGTGACAAATTAAATTTTGCTAATCTAAAAAATACTTGGTTATTAGATGAAAATTTTGACAGCAGATTTTGCAGCATAGAAACGAATTTTCAGAAACTCGAGATACAAATAAACAAAAGAGAGAATAAAATTTTAAAAAATTATAGCTAGGACATCTTTCTATCTTTCATCTAACATCTATTATTTTATATGGAATAAAGGCGAACACCATTTTACAGAGTTGGACAGTTACTTTAAACTGCTTGTAATTTAATGAGAGGGCATTAGAGATACTTTGGTCAGATAAAAACGTTCTTTATATTTCTTAAAAGAACAGGGATATATTGCTTAATTCAGAGTAGACCATTCTATAGTTGGTTAGTAAGTTGAATAATATATTAAAACTAACACAAATTGTGTGAGAGAGATTCGGCTTAGAAAGATTTTCCGTCGCAACATTCCCACAAATAATTGCTCAAAAATAATATTGTCTCTCGTTTATAATAATATTAATGTAAGAAAACTCTTAACTCTCTCCCTTTCCTCTAATGATGGTGATTTGTTTGGCATGGATTCGATAAGACGCCAGATACTTAGATAGCCATATTGATTCATTCTCTCATAAATTCTTCAATAATAATAAGATCAGATGACCAAGATTATTAATTTTTTGTGGTTTCGATCCGGCTGGAGTCGATAGATTTTTTGGATGCGAAAATCGTAGACACGCATTCAATATGATTATATGGCATGTAAAAGATTCTTTCAGTATCAATTTGGCTTTGGTACTCTTTCCAATATTTAACATGCGACTAAAACTTGAATTAAAATTAATACAAGCTTCGAAATTTAGTAGCGAGAGTCAAAATTAGATGGCGCCACCATGAAATAGCTCTCACTTTTGGCGATTGGCCGTGTCGATAAAAACTTAATTGCCAATATGCAGGCCATTAGAAAAAAAAATGATTTTTGAAAACTTTGGCAAAAAGGGATTTTGCATACTTTTTGGCAATATTAGGGTTTATTTGGGCTTTTAGTGAGAGTTTCATGAGATTGTAGTTTTCTTTTTCATATGTAACTGTAATAGAAAACGCTTTATCGTTATCAATTTAGTATGGCCATTTTATTAAAAAAACATAGATCCTGACATTTTAATTTTATTAATGCAATGACAGGGGATTTAAAAAGTCCATAAACATAAATTAGATGTAAATAATTCAAAAAATTACCGTTTATTTACTGAAAATTTTAATGTATCTGAAAATTATACAAGATATTTTTTTATGATAAATGATATTTACATCCTAAAAAGTAATTAAAATTTCCCTGTATATACTTTGAATTATTCATTGACAAAATGTTTTTCTATGCTTGCAATGCAGATATTACATGAAAACTTACTCGCCCACACATTTGTGTATATATATATATATATATATATATATATAATCAAAATCTTTTTTTAAATTACCAAAAATAATCTGAATACACAAGTAACTGTACCTTTTTTAATCAGTGTAATACTAACCCAACTGCAACTCACTTTAAGATGATCTACAGCAGGGACGGCGAACCAGTGGCACGCGTGCCATTGATGGCACGCGACACAATATTTTTGGCAATGATCAAAATGGTTTGCATTTTCAAAATCTCAAATTCACTATGAAGTATTACGAACAAACGCGAGTGATCGGTCGTGGGGCGGCAGGGAGCACACTCGTTTGTTATTGTCTTGCCTTAGTTACGTCGTAGACTACAACTGCTTATGGCGTAAAGTTTGTCTACGCATAGCATAGTCAATTTCATTGACATAACTGTATCTTAAGCTTATATGTGTTATATTTACGATTTTTAATTGTTATTTAACATGGCTAATTCAGCGAAAGAAGAAAAAGAGCAAGATGGTAAGTGTAACAGAGAATTTCAAATTTGGTGGACCGAGAAATATGGCATTAGAAGCAAAAGCGACAAAGCGGTGTGTGTTCCATGTTCTAGAACAGTGGTATTCAGAACATCGTCTGTAAAACGGTATTTTTAAACAAATCATAAACACTCTTGTCAAAAAAAAGAACCACAGCAAAAATAATTAATTATTTAGAAATCGTTTGGCAGAGGACTCAAATTCAGCATGTATTCTACAAAAAGTAACATCTTACAATCCTAATATAAGTTATTTGTTATCCAATCTGCAACAACAGAAGTCTTACTAATGTTACTTTAATTTGAATTACACGTATAACTAAAACATTTATACACGTATTAAAACATTTATAACTAAACAGTGCAAAAAGGATATTGTCACAGTAAATACAGTTTTGTGTTGTTAGTATTTTATTATTTTCCCAATAATTACAAGTCAAAGTTATTTGACGGCACGTCCATACTTCATTAAACACTTTTTTTGGAAAAAATGGCACGTTGATCTATAAAGGTTCGCCATCCCTGATCTATGGAGAGATTGAGGTATTTTTCTGGTTAACTTATTAAATATATCTCTTTAAATGATGATTCTTTTTCATGCTTGATTCAATTCATAAAAGTCTGAAATTTTCAATTAACGCAAATTTTGTATACGCTGCTGCAATCTTTCTTAAATACTCTTTTAAAATAGTTTATAAAATACTTTAGTATTTATCATTCATTTCGTAAGTTGAAAATGTTTGCATTGATTTGTTCGCTCATTTATAATACAAATGATTCAAAGCAAAATAAATATAATCCTAACTTAACTAATTGCTTTTTTTCGAAAATCATCTTTAATTTCTATTCTCGCTTCATATTTTAGAGTGCTTTTCTTGAGTTCAAAACAAAATCCAATAATACTAGAAACATTACTTAGCGACTGTTTCCATTTTATCAAATTCAATTTCCCAAACATTTTGAAAGGAATATAAATCACGAAATTACGAGAAAATTCGCCGCTTCAACGATCCCTTAATGTAGAAGATAATAGAGGCGATTCGTGCGTTACTCTATTATTCAAGTTGCGTTTTTTCCCTTTTTACTGTTGCCATATCAATTGCATCAAAGATGGAAAATGATGTCCAGAAAATGATATTTTAACATTAGGGTATTAATATATAACGAACAGAATTACAACTTCAAAAAATTTTAGTAAAATTAATGATGCCAACTGAGTTGGATGAACTGGAAATTATGGGTATTACTCTGTTTTCTTATTTCTTAATTTGCAAATGAAACATGTGAGAACAGGGTGCATTTTTGTTATGTAATTTGCTGAAGGATATTTCAGAAATCTTGTTAAAATGATAAAACATTACGGTTTCTTCCTTCTAACAAATTTAGAGCATTAGCGTTATTTCTGTTCTTTGTGTCTATTTTAACCGAATGCATAAGAGTGCAAAAAAAGAAAGAAAGAAAATCCATGCATCATTTAAATATAAATCCATATGTTTATATTTTTAACCAAACAAGTATGGACTAATAATTTCTTGCAAAAAAATGGCTGACAATATCGCTGTATACCAAGCAAAAAAAACTAAAGAAAGAAAGAAAAGGAAAATACACTGTAACGATATTAATTTGCATTTCACTATATTTCTTTATATTTTTAAATATATATATATATAAATTATTAGTTGTACATTAAATCTATTATTATTATTATTATTTTTGATGATATACTAAATTAAAGTTATTAGTAAAGTTAATAAAGTTCTTCTTTACTAATCTGGTTAAGCTCTTTTCTTTGAAATATTTTAGAGACTCTTATGATTTTTAAATTCTTCATTTCTATCTACTGTATGTTTTTCATACGAATAACACCTTTAATTCTGTCTCAGAGAACAAAATATGGATAAATGCAGAAATAAATGAATGTTGTTAGTATTAGCAAAATATCTCACTGTTCTCAAAAAAATCTGCTCGAAAGTTTCGCATTCTGAGATATGTGTAACCTCGTAACGACAGAACTGTGAAGATTGCTAAAAAATTGAATTAAAAAAAATTCTAAAGGGAATTTTGAAATAATTCTTTGCGAGGTACATACTATCATTACCCACAGTTTCGACATGCCAAATTTCACGTGTCTGAGTCGTTTTGATTTTGTGCTACATCACAAATGCACAAACTTTTCCCTTTATCAGTGTGGAAAACACATAATACTAAAATTTAAACATTGCCAAATCAAGAAATGTTGCCAATTGCAGCAGCTTAGTAAACATGAGCGGGAACGGAGTTTCACTGTTGCCTACATATCACGGCATTTGAAGATTTTGCACATGCACACACAAGCTTTTCCTCATACAAGTGGGCTTTAGAAAAAAAGTCACTAAAAATGCATTTAATTTTTTTTCGGGCATATACTTGCTCCTTATTTCAAACATCAGTGGAGCACTTTGCTAAATTCTGCAGTGATACAATTAACGGAGTAGATTTGCTTAAGTTTCAAATATAAATAAATATACAAATATAAAAATACTCAAATTTATATGTGATTCAAATAATTAAATCATATAAGTATCATTTTTTATTTGCTAGCTTTTCAACTTATTTTAATTCCTGAAATTTACTATTCTGCTGTTTGATATATTTTCATTTTCTATTTATGTGGTAAAGATAAAGATCAAATTTAGAGAATTATCGACCTGAAAGTGATTCATACGGATGACAAATAACAGGACATCTTGCTACCTGTATGTACGTACGTAAATACCAAAATTTATTGTGAATGACATTTAATTATGAATTTCTAAATTAGTTCCGTCGTTTGCTCCAATATCCAGCATAACACTGCAATAAGATTAATATATTTAATTTAATATTATTTAAGAAATTTTCGAATATAGTAAAATCCGGCGTATAACGCGCATATTTAACACAAAAAATAATACCGAAATTTACGGGTGCGCGTTATACGCCGGGTATAAAAATGAGAGCGTCAAAAATAAAAAAAAGAGATGAGCACAAAGAAAAATTAGACTTCTACATAGATCGAATTACTAATTATTTAAAAGAAATTGTGCGTTCCTTGTGAGCTTAAAGGGTTGTAGTTCTAGAAGTATTCTATTTTTTCTAAAGCTTGGAATGATACATCGAATAACTGACTTCAAAACATAGGAGCATTGCACACAAGTAGATTTCAGGTTTCTTTGTAGAAAAGGGGGTGCCCGTTATACGGCGAATATACCTAAAAATTAAAGAATGCTGTTTGAAAGTATAGGTGCACATTATATATGCGCCGGTGCGCGCTATACACCGGATTTTACGATATATTTTTTATTAATCATTTCTAAAAACGCTTCATAATGCTTCAAAATCTCATATATACGAAAGTAACATTTAAATTATTTTTAATAAAGAATTTATTTGAGCGAGGTCATATACTTGACATGTTTCTCAATCTCTCAAAAATACTGAATGATTGAAACATACATATATACATATATCTTATGCAATACCTTGTACAGTAGTTATCTTGGGAAAAATTTGCAAATTTGCAATAAGGTATTTTTTATTATGTTTCATTAATTTATGCATTTGTATTATTACAGGAATCTTTATATGTAACTAAAGAATATAATAATAATGATAAATGTTTTTTATTAAATTTCAGTGGTATATTTAGTTTTATGCTTTTTGTTGAAACCGAATTCATGTAAAGACTAATATTATTTATATTTGGGGAAGTGCCCTTATTCCAAAGATTCCATATCTAGTAATATTTGAAGAATTTTGATATGAAGTTTACATTATTTCATAATATTCCAATTAAAATGTATGAAATAAGGGTTGACGGATAGTCATAAAAGAAATTTTAGAAAACAAAAATAGTTATTACAGCAATTTTTAAAATACGTATATAACTAAAACACATATATATGTTAACTAATATTGCCAAAGGAAATAACGGGCTATTTCACGAGGTTTCCTTTTTAAAATTGACCTATATTTTTCTTTGATCTTGTTGCAAAGTTCCTTTGCCACCTTCGGACACAAGAAAGGCGATATGTAAACTAGGTTAAATATATAATCTAAAGTGGAGAGTTAAAGAATAGTAGAAGGACTGCGACAGTCAACAATTCAGAACTTATTTCTATCAAGTTCCAGTATTTCTTTAGAAAAAGAACTCTAGTGGTTTATTAAGTTAAACATTTAGAGTGTCTGCATTCGTAGATGTGTTCATTGTTCCAGTTATCCAGATAGTTTTTGGAAGGGTATAGTACTTTTTTCAGTTACTATAGCCCACAGTGGTCGAGGAAGTCTTCTTATCATAAATTAAGTTAACTGATTAATCAGTACGATTCTTAAATTCAGATTTTTTTAGTATTCTCTTTTCTTTTTTGTGATTTGTTATGGCTATGACACCTACTACCGAATCAAGTTCGATTGGGGATTTTTCAGGATCAAAATCTTTAGAGTTACCGACATAAGCTTCGAGGTTACAATTTCAACAATATCTAAGTGAAAAAATTGGATGTTCCTTGAAGTGCAAAGTTTGATGTTCCTTCCAGTTCAAAGTTGGGTGCTATCAATAAACCCACTTGCTAAATTAATTGTTTAAATTCATGAGTTCATTCAGGAATACTAAATCGTTATTATCGGAATAGTATTCATGTGTGTGAAAATACGAACTTCGATTTCTTACTGAAATAAAATAAATCTGCATTATACGCTGCACACTTTTTTGGTGATAAAGAAAAGCATTCGACTATAGTCGAGATATATTTTTTATCAACCTGATGATAATAAGAACCTGATAATATATTTTTTATTAACCTTATATAAATCGATGCTGTGTTTCTATCGATCTATAAGAGTTCTCTCGAGAGAGAATGATTAATCACATTAATAAGAGAATTTATATTATTATCTAGAAAATGCAAGGCTCCAAAAATGTATCAGTCACACTTTACTTTTTTTAATATTTTCATTTTCTTCATTCCCATAGTTAATACTAATGTCCTGAAATGATAATCTCTCTATTCGTATTTGAAAGTTAAAAAAACTGAAAAGTTTATAAGCGTTATCAAATTCAATGATTTTACTCTCTAAAAGACATAAATTTTAAAATATTTACATTTTACATATTGTTTTTCAAAACTTTTTTCGATTAACTTACAATTTATTAATAAAGATTTAATTTATAACCTGAATTCAATATCTTAAGTATCAAAAAATATAATATAAAAAACATTTCATTAAAACTTTTATATTCAAATAATGCTGTTCCCGAAATGGAAGCTTGAATTTGCCACCAGATCATTTTCAAAAGATCAAGACGAGACAAATTCCAACACAGAATGAATCATGAATGGGCTTCGTCCATGGAACAGAACATATGAGGGAGGCCATCTGGCTCTTTTCACTCATAATTGGAATACTTGGGAACCTAAACAACATACTATAGAGTTGACTTCTATGTATAAACACCTTATTGCTATTGAACTTCCATTTTTTCTTTATCAAAAATATTATTTCTTTAAACATAAAACCCATTAAAATTTCAAACCTTTACATTATACAAGATGTTCACACGTGACAGCCGTAATAATTAGCTTCGTACATACGCTCTATAAAATTAGCAGCGCAAAATGAATAAAACTTTATCATTAATTATACTGATTATCTGTAATAAAGGATGCTGTTTCATTTCAAATAAATTATAAAACATATATTAATAAATTAATACTCAGTGATGTCTTTAAGGGTTTGGACCCCTGTGTAAAAGTAAGATCAACCGGTGGCCCTTTTAAGCTGTTGTTGTTACTTATGCCGCCTGATCGACAGTAACATCAGATCAAGCCCCACTAAATTCCTCGTGACAAGCCGCTAGTTTGTACGCCTGTCGTTAGCTGTAGCTTTGGTGTATAATATAGGTGACAATACGATTTTGCTTGGTTCCACCCCAATTTTGAGGAAGAACACTCTGGGGTGGTCAGAGGCCTCCCACCTCTCTTCCCCTTTCACCAACCTCACGAGAGGACTTGCGGCTCGGCGGCTATTTAAAGTACCCCCCTGCCGCAAAGGCACTATACATTAACGACCATCCATACCTTCTTTGGGATTCAAACTCAGGCCCTACGGCACCGCAGTCAGCATCACTAACCACTATACCGATTGGACAGCGGCCCTCTTAAGCAGACAATATATAGCATATGTTGCCAGATGCTCGTACAAAATGTAATATTCTTAACAAATAAATTTACACAACTCGCAATCTACCTAAGTTAAGCAAAAACTTATTGCTGTGATTCAATAAATTGAGTAATGGTGATATAAGGTGGTCTAGACCTAGACACAGATGATGGACATAGCATAATAATGCAGTTTTGTCACTGTTGGCATATCGTTCAAAATTTCTAATTTTTTGAAGAATAATTCCGAGAAGAACACTTGACGATTAAATTTATTCAGATCATTATCTTACTGAGGCCGAGTCGAGAATGAGGTAAAGGCCCCCGATGCTTAAGTCCTAAGCCCGGGTCCTGTTGGTCCATGTAATAAAATGTGTGTATCTACTAATACAATCTAGATTGAAGAGAAAGCTAAAAAACGAACTTAATTGGAAATATAACCGATAAACACGTTCTATTGACCAAACTTATTTCATTTATTTGTTATCATTCTAGAAAGACATTAGAACGTTTTGATTGATACAAGAAACATTACCTAACTAAAAAAAATAGGATAACAAGCTATATTTTTTATTAAGTATATAGGAGTGTAAACACTAAAGAAGCTATTCATTTATCAACTAGATAAATAAAACAATTAGCAATGTATGAAAATACTTAGTAAATACAGGGACACCTTGACTTCTTGAGGGCCTGGGCCCTTACGCAATAGTAAGCCTTGGGTCTTACACATATGTAGGCCCCACCTATGACTCTAAAAAATAGACAGTATTGGTGGGTTTACGTTGTCAAATACTCGTACAAACAATAATCGGAAACAAATAAATGTGCATGACTTACAATCGCACAAACCGGCTCGACCGACTGCCGCCTTTTGACTGCATGAGTAATGATGGTGTATGGTGGTAGGCCTAGGCCTGTACGTGGACGACAGTCATCACATATAACCAGTTGACATATCGCCCAAAATTCCCAATTATTCGAAGAATACAACCGGGAAAAAACATTCAAGCATAAAAATTATTCGAATCATGATCTCATTAAGATTGAGTCGAAAACGAGACGATTCCCCCATTGTGACAGAGGCCTTGGGCCCAGTTGGCCCATGCCTAAAGAGGGTTCTTGAGCAAATGTAATTTAACTAATGAAACAGATAGGATAATTTCATTAATAAAAATGTATATAATATATCCGTATGAAATGAGAATCCAAAAGCAAAAAAATACACTGCGCGCATGATGAAACTATAAAAGAGAACGTTATCTTAAGAAATTTAGCCTACTTTAGCCCATTACAACTCTACTTTAAAGATATTAAAATATTTAACAGATTAATTATCATTATAAATATCCAATAATATCTTAATTGGAGTTAATACAAAATGCTGAATCACTCTAAAAAGTCCATCACCTAATTTAACTTATACATCTTGTTTTGTTAAGTAATAATCACTTCAGTAGATTGACCAAGCAAATCTTTGTTATCGCTACCGTCTCCAATTAAATGGGGTTCCATTAGAAATGTATCCACGCGTTAAGTCCTGCGGCGAGATAGTTGCATGTCGCTTGCTGTACTTCGTGTTATTTTTGTTATTTTTATCCCATTAATAACGAAGCTCTGTCTTTGGTGAATATATTATTCATACAAAAGCTCTCGCAATGGAATGAGATCCCAGCTTCGAGCGCTTCATTCATTTATAAAGATCTATCATTGTATGAACTGCAATATTCTTTAAAAATCAGTCTATAAAATATAGTATTTCATCTATATATAGAATTCAGTAAGGGCTGTGCTTAAGCTCACGTTTCAGTGATACTTAGAAATATAACGGATGGCTTTTTTTCTCGTGAATGTGTTCTTTTTTATGATCTATAAGGTTAGAGATAAAAAAAAAA
>BMAV01015579.1:0-20749 GCA_019973955.1 Trichonephila inaurata madagascariensis | reverse complement strand
TTATCAATCTAAAATTTTAATCTAACTATTTTGAATAGCTAAAAATAATTTTTATATATATATATAGATAATAGATAATTTATATAAAGACATATTAAAAATTCAAATTTTTCCCGAAAACCCTTTTAAAAATTTTTGAAAAATTTTAAAAAATTATTTGTTTAATTGCGTCTGAATAACTTCTTAAAATAAGAATTTTTTTAAGTCTTTTAGAACGGAAAAAATGAATATTGTTTAAGATATTAACAAAATTCAATTATATTATTATTTTAAACAGGGATTCGGGAAAGTATCGTGCCCAAATTTTAAAATATCAAACGCTTGCGTAGAAAAAAAGGAAAAGATATTTTCCCATAAAAATTTTTTTCCCCTAAAATATAAAAATTAATAATATTAAGACACTTTTAACATTCATTTTTTTTATATTATATACTACATAGTCGTTTTATATTTCCTTTTTTTTTTAAACCCGAACTAAATTTTTTTGTTTTATAAAAAAAAAAAATTATATACAATAAAATATAATTTTTAAATGATTTTTTTAAAATTAAGTCATCAAAATAAGTTGAATACATTGAGTGGATACAATCTTTAAAAATTGATGATTTATGTGACCCAGATTAATCTTGACCTTTCGTTTTGGTATTTTTTATTAAGGTATCCGACCGTTGACCGTGTTTTTTGCAAAACATAAATGGATATATTTATGATATTTAGTGTCACTTAGATTAGAAAATTATATAAAACTTTTTAAGAATTATTTTACGATAAAAATTATTTACGTACAATATTTTGAAAAAAATTGAACATAGAATGCCCCTCAAAATTTTTTCCCTTTTTTGGGGAAAATGCTTTTTAATAATATTTTCCTTATAGTAGACCTCTGTTCAGAGGGTCAACTAGAATTTTTGAAATATATAGCTTAGAAGTGGGTTTATCCATATTTTACGACAATGGAGGGCAGAAATTTTAAGAAAAAATTGCTGATAATTATTTCAATTGGTTGTAACTCTGAAAATGAGTGGATTTTTCAAAAATCATAGTTCAGACTCTTTGGAGAAGTCTTTACTTTATATAAGCGCGCGCGCGCGCGAAATATTATTATTTTAGAAGCATTTTTTATAAAAGGAGAACATTTTAAAAAAAGTTTATTCCAAGTTAATTTTTTGCCAAAAAATTGTATTTAAATATTTATTTATTTTTGTCAAAATGTCCTTAAAACAACTTTATACATGTATTCTAATCTAAGTGGCATTAAATATCCTGAAAATTATCCATTTATGCGCTTTTTTAAAATCACGGTTCCGAACGTAGTCGGATATCTTAAAGAAAAAAGAAAAGCTCGCATAAGGCTTCAGAACCTAGCCGCCATTATACGCTTAACAAATGATAACATTTTAGGACACCTATCTACAGATAATTAAAAATAAAATATCTGGAATTTTAACTTCCATACATCTTTTCTTCAGCAAATAATAACAAAAGATTTCAATCAAATCCATTTGGAAGTTTCATTGAAAATTTTAATATCGATAGATAAAGGTGAAGTTATAAAATGAAATTATACATTAAATTTTTTAAAAACAGAGAAGTTTCTAACGATTTAAATTTCTAAAACTTCAATTTGTTGAGAATATTCTAAAACTTAATGTTTGAGATTTATTCAATAAATATTGAAAGATTTCAAAGTGAGCAGGAGGGTCTTTTCAATTCCTACTATTAGTTCAGTCTTTTCCTATATATATGTTATATATATATCTTTTTCAAATTTTCAATCGTTAATAAAATACTTTCTATTTATCCTCTCAAGTTCAAATACATTTTTTTGAACTCATAATGGATGACCCTTGATGTTAATGCGTTTTTCAAATATTAGTTCATTAATTAAAATAAAAAATTAATAAACAGTAACAAAAATACTAGACCAACTGTATCTATAGAAATAAAAATCGTTCGTCATTGTCTCCCTGTAGCGCAATGAATAATGCGTTGAACTTCTAATCCAAAGGTCGTCGGTTGGAATTCCACCTGTGATGGCCTGAGAATTTTTTTTTTTTTGTACAATAATAATTCTCCTATACAATTTTATTAGAATATATAAATTTATAATGAATAAATAGTAACAAACAAAAAATAGTCCAACACCCTATACAGAAAAAAGAAAATGGAAAATTGCAAGGAAAATAGCTTTCTATTTTGTCACTTAATATTATGATTCTGTCATATGTATATACGTATTTATATTAATTGTAACTATTTAATAAAATGTAACTAAAATAATTCTTTTGTTCGTTGACCTAAGTAGGCATTACTTATTGTACTTGTTTCCAGCAGTCGCCCGTTGGTGTGGTGTGGTAGTTATGAGAGGGGGGTGCCAACTCAGGTGTCGTTCACGTCACTTCACCATGGTTCAAAATGACGTGGTCCTTCGTCAAAAGCTCTCGTGTAGTTGAACAGTGCGACGTTAATATTCACTCACTCACTCCAGCAAAGTAATAATTTTTGTTTGAAAGTGTTAACATTATCAAATAGCGTTGCTACAAAATGATTTTTGTCTTAAGGCTAGGTACTTTATCCAACTTTATCCAATGTCCATCCTTTAATTCAGCACATTCATGTTTTTTGTTTTTGTTTTGTTTCCAAGAAAATTATGATTTTGTCCAGCAATTTGAAAAATCCTTTTAACACATTATGACTCGAAATACATTGAACTTCCGAAAAATATTATTATATGTTCACATTGTCTATCTTTCAGAAACGAAGTAAATTGGAAGATGCTGAAATCTATGTGCTCTCGAATATAAGTAACAACTTTGGTGACTATTTTAAAACTTGCCCAATACTTAAGCCTTTGGAGCATACTACTTGCTTGTGAAAACAACGAAAATGTTCAGAATTATTATTACCATGCTGTTTGCTCTTGTTTCTCTTAATTTTCCAACTCCTTTAGTAATACTGGTCATGGTAGGTATACTATATCAGCTGCAAGACAAAGCAACTTTTCCAAGGATAACTTACAGTTCATCAAAATTTCCATTAATGTGTATCAAAAATATCAGCTCCAGTGGTTGCATGATTAATTAGAATGATTTCCAAAAGCTCTCTTCAATGTACTTGAAAATTAATATGACATTTGGGAATATAAATGGCTACCTGAGCGATAATTGAGAGAGGGAGTGAAAGTTATAGGGCCCGGTGGTCGAGTGGTAGCGTGTCGCGCTTCCACGCCACACATCTGGGTTTTGTTCCCGGGCTGGGCAAGGTCGACTCAACCTTTCATCCCTACTGCCGGGGGTCAATAAATGAGTACCAAGCTTGCTTGGGGACTTAAACACTGGGGCTCTTGCTTCAGATTGACCACCTGATCGAGGCATCTGCTTATGCACCTCAGCGCCCAATGATCACGTATACTGGGATGGGCACAGTAGGCCCTGGCCCTCACGGGTTGTTGCGCCCCTGAGTTTGAGTTTGAGTGAAAGTTATATTAATGTCAAGGAATATGAAACTACACGACGGCTGTTCGCAACGGATCTCGTGATTCTAAGATTTGGTCACGTGATGAGAACGAAACCTGAGCGTTCACCCTCTTCTAACTTCCACACCACATCAACGAGAGAGCGTTTGAGCCTCGACAGATTCAAACGACCACCTCACATGGCTATCCACTGTATAGAGGAGGCTAATGAAAAAATGTCGAGTCTAAATTCCTCCCTATGGCGTGGTGTGAAGAGAGGCGTTATCCTCGTCTCCCGACCGAGGCTCAACATTACGAGTGTTTGTCGTTGCTTTTTAGTTCGACGTTAATTTGTCTCTCACCAGGAATTGCAATTAAAAACTTTTTCTCGGTATTTCATAACAGGTATGTCTTTTTAATGCTAAAATTACAATATTTGTTTCTAAACTGAACTTTTTAGATCTTCGTTAGTGCCTATTTCAATCAGTTCCTCTTTTAATATGATATTGTTACGAATTTTGTGTAAATAGTGTAAATAATTTGTATTTGGATGTTTAATGCCTTTATATCACTCTATGTAATATTTATTTTATATTAAAATTGTACTATTCACAAGCAATGCCACCCCTTACGTTATAATGGCGATTCAATCAGAAATTGATTTTTTTTGGCAAATTTGGGTTTCAACCCCCGTTGTTTTGGGCCCATGTTGGCAGTTGAACCCTCTGGAATCTTCTAAAAAGTAGGGATCTCCCACAAATGACACGGCGATTATATTTCTGGAAGTTTCTGCGCGCCTATAAATAAAGATGCTCCCCGAAACGGCGGTCAGTTTTGATTAAACCAGCGAGTAGGGGATTGTTTTGACGGGGATTACCCTGGTTGGTTTTTGTGAATAATCTTACTTATGTTATTTTTTAAAACTGTGTTTTGTTTGATTACTGTTGAAGGTGTGAAACCTTTGGGTATTTACTTGAATATTGTGTGAATCCCGTATTTTAAAGGTTGGGTTTTGGGTAATAAATTCCCATCGCTTTAAAGAACTGTTTATTTTTTTTGATTGTTTTGCATAAAATTCGAAGGATCTACGTAACAATATATTTTTTTTATTGTGGCATATAATTAATTTATCACAGTGGTGTTACCATAACCCAAAAGGGTTCTGAAAAAAATAGTTTCAAAATCGGAAAGATTATTTATATTCGACCGTTCGAACCAGATTTTCAAAAGGAAAAATGGATAATTTTTATGATATTTAATGTCTTTTTGATTAAAAACACTAAAATTTTTTTTAAGGAATTTTTTAAAAAAAAAAATTTAAATACAATTTTGGGAAAAAAAAAATTTTTTCAAAAACCCTCCTTTTGGTGTTTTTTATATAATATTTTGCCTGTATATAGTCGACTTCTTTCAGAGGCTCAACTAAATTTTTTAAATATATAACTTAAATTGGGTTTTTCCATTTTTAAAACAGGGGAGAAATATTAAGAAAAGAACGCCGATAATTATTTTAATGGGTGGTAACTTGAAAAAAATATGAATTTTCAAAAAAACATAGTTGCCTCTGTACAAGTCTGAGCTATTCAGCAAAAAAAAATATAATAAAAGATTTTTAAAAAGGGAACAGAAAGGTTTTCTAAGTTAATTTTTTTTTAAAATATTTGAAAAAATTTTTTTGAAAAATGTCCAAAACAAATTGATTTTTCTAATGTGAGTGACACTAATATATGAAAATTATCCATTTATGCGCTTTTTTAATGTCACAGTTCCGAACGTAGTCGGATACCTTAAATGTTGAACGTAGGTTAAGACGTTATCTTTCTATCAGATTGTCGGGAATAAATCGAGAAATAGAATATCCGATACATCCACACAGCATTATACCTGAGAAAAAAAAAACTAAAATGAGGGAGGATCTTGGTTTTAATCAAATTTACATTGAAACTGCTAATTAACCTCATTCAATTCAATAAAAAATTATTAAATAGTAAAATCTGATTTTCCCTTGAGTACGCGCGTTTTCTCTTAAAATTGTATCTTTGGCATCCCAAAACTCTAAAACAGTCTCAAGAAACGCGCAAAAAATCTTGTCAAATAAAAACCTTTTAAGAATCACCGTGCTACAATATGAAACAGATAATGATGAAATCCTTCATGATTTTCTTCACACAACACAAGTAACCGAAAATACAACGCCTTGATTCGGATTCAGTTTACAGCAATAATGGCTAATTGGAGAGACTTGTTCACTGTACTTCTTAGATTTTTAGCAACTAAATGTCGGTGGATGATGCAGTGGGGCGCAGCTACCGCCGTTTCAGCCGCATCATTGATACCTGGCCCCAAGCTACAGGGGCCCCGACATGAATCGTTCAACTAACAGGTTTTATGGTAAAAAGGCCCCGGAGGGAAATTTTTATGGGCCCCTCAGAACTAGCTACGCCAGTGTACGTACAGCTAACAATGGTAGCAACCAACAATGCTAACTCATCGCTCTATTACAGTTAATATTGCTATTGAAGTAAATTTTTCAATCTTCGAGATTAAAACACGTACAATGAAGTCTTTAATAAGGTGAAACAAATTCGTACTATTTCAGAAATACGGAACTTATTAAAGTGAAATTTCGAGTAATTTAAGAAAAATTGTTAAAAAATATCGGAGAATCCGATTTTTAATTACTGAATGTAAGAAAACAAAGCGTACACATTTCTAGTACTTAAGTTCGATTGATCACGATGATGAGAACCAGATACAGAGTAATAGGAACATTCTGTCCCTGAAAATGCTTCAAAACTGGCACATTTAAAAAATAATTCGCAAAAAAGGCAAAATATTATTTTGTGGAGAAAAAATTAAACCTGTCCTGGCGAATTAAACTATCCATCTAGTTCTAGATATGTTTTTTTATTGATTTCGGTAAGGATCTATATGGCAATTTTAAAAATGACGGAAATATCATAAATCTCTTCCTTTCATGCCATCTTTCAGGTCTCTGCATGATAGATGGAATTACGTTATTAGCCAATTATACCTTTTAAAGTTTTTCGTTAATATCTGTTTAACTAATTTCAAAATTTAAATGGTCAAAATGTTTTTGTCTTTTGGTAATTTTGGAGCATTTCTGCCTTCAACGGTTCGTGAGAGGTAGCCTCAGATTAATAGAGATAAAGATGTTTGTTTATTCCCGAATTTTAATGATGTAGATCGCGATATATGTGTTTATATAAAATGAAGTGTTATGCAAGTTAATAGGTGTGTACGTGTATTATTCCGCTCTTTGAAAATCAAAATTAGTCACGACCCGGCTAAATGAGAGCCACTTTCCCTATTTACACCTTATGAACCCTCAATTTTTGTTTCTGCTGACGTAGAACTCTTGTAGGTCGTCATAGTCCCCTGGAGGTCGATATAGACCACTCTGGCAGTCGCTGGCTATACACAGAGACTTATGCAGCTCCCGAGCCGCAGTTTTTGTACTCAAAGATAAACAATCAATCAATCACCACGGAATAAAAAAATCAATCAATCACAAACGTGATTGGTAAAGGAACGCATATCTTCATTCATACGATGGAAAAAATTTCGTTTAGTTCCGAATGAAATATGAAAAAAGAAAAACTCTATTTGATAATACATTTTTTTACTGGCAAAATGTGCAACAAATTGTGCCTAAAGGTGGAATATATTTAAATTTCGTCGCACAGCTGTATATAGTACTTATTTCCGCGGTATACCTTAATTTTTCGGCTAATATTTTTCATTCTCTAGGAAAGCGTGTGACGGGCTCACGCGTCTTTTCTTTAACATAACCTCTGGGTTCTTTAACGGCCAAAATTAATGGCAATTCTTTTCCAACCAAAACCCAAGAAGCGAAATGCGAATAAGAAATACAAATATGATAGCTTTTAAAAGAACAGAAGTTTCTGTAAGCAAAATAGCAATTTGATGAATGTTATGTTTGGAGGAGATACAAGCGTGAATTGACAGCCAATCTTAAAGTTACCTAGAAACCCAGCCATTAATACAAGGTGCATACCATTGCACACGCGCCTAGAAGTTTCCATTTAAAGTTTGGGAAGTTAAGTTTGAATTAAGGTGGGACTGATTATTTAATATTAAACTTGTAATTTTTTAAAGAAGTGAGAGTAGGCGGATAACAAAATTTAAATTTAAGGAGAAAGTGATCTAAGTTACGCGTTTGGGTTTTTTAACCCCTTTTTTGTGTTTTCCCCGTTCATTCTAGTTTCCCTTTTTAAAAATTTATCTAAATTGTTAGACTTTAAAAAGTTATATTTTCTTAATAAAGTCATTTAAAAGAATTTAAAATGTCTGTTTTTTCCCCGGAGAATTCCCACCCCTTTCTAGCTCACGCTGACAATCAAAGATTTTCCCCAAAGGGGGGGAAACACAAGCGTTACAGAAAAAAAAAAGAATATTTTTTTTAGATATTGTTGCCCCAACAAAATTTTTGATGAGGTTCCAAAAAAAAGTATCCTTAGCAAAAAATCTTAATCTGGAAAAAAACCGATTTGGTATTTCATTTTAAGTTTTTCATAATAAACGTCAGCAGTGGCGCACACGGGAAATTTTTCAAAAGGAAAAGGGGGATCCGGGGTTGAAAGTCCACCATTTTTCGTGTCATGCTCCAACTTTTTTTTAAAACTTGTCGATTTTCGGGAACAAAAACAGAAAAAAAATTAGTTAATGAATAAATAATTTTTATTAACTAATAAAATTAATTAATAATAACAAACACTTAACAAAATTTTTGCATGGGGATTACATATAAATATACATATTATTATAATTAATCAAAAAAAAATAAAGGATTTTGAGGAGAGCCGAACACGGGGACCCCCTTTTTGTTCCACTGACCGTCAGTCTTTCAAGCTATCGAATTCAATGTAGAACGTTCAAATTTTTTTCTGAGAAACACGAAAGGCTGTTTATTTTCCAGAGGTAGGCAGTTTTACAAAGAAAAGAACCCCATATGGCAAAATTTTTTTTTAATTTTTCCCCCTTTTTTAAAATTTTTTTTTGGGTTTTTTTTAAAAAAAAAAAAAAAATTTTTTTTTAAAAAAATTTTTTTTCCCCCCTTTTTTTTTTTTAAAAAAAAAACCCCAAAAAAAAAAACCCAAATTTTTTTTTTTTTTTTTTTTTTCCTTTTTTTTTTTAAAAAATTAATTTTTTAAAATTTTTTTTTTTTTTAAAAATTTTTTTTTTTTAAAAAAAAAAAGAAATTTTTTTTTTTAAAAAATTTTTTTTTTTTTTTTGGGGGGGTTTCTTTAAAAAATTTTTTAAAAATTTTTAAAAAAAAAATTTTTTTTTTTTTTAAAAAAAATTTTTAAAAAAACCCTTTTAAAAAAAGGGGTTTTTTTAATTTTTTTTTAAAAAAAAAAAAAAAATTTAAAATTTTTTAAAAAATTTTTTTTTTTTTTTTTAAAAAAAATTTTTTTTTTTGGGGGGGAGGAAAATTTTAAAAAAGGGTTTTTTAAAAAAAATTTTAAATGGGAAAAAAAAAAGGGGGGTTGGGTTTTTTGGGTTTTTAAAAAAAAAGGGGGGGGGGCCCCAAAAAATTTTTTTTTAGGGGTTTTTTTCCCGGCAATTTTTTTTGAGAAAATTTTTAAAGGAAAAAAAACCCCCCCCTTTTAAAAATTTTTTTTTTTTTTTTTAATTTTTTTTTTAATTTTTGGGTTTTAAAAAACCCAAAAAAAATTTTAAAAAATTTTTTTAAATTAAAAAAAGGTTTAAAAAAAAAATTGGAAAAAATTTTTAACCCTTAAAAAAAAAAATTTTAAAAAAAAAAAATTTTGGGGGGGTTTTTAAAAAAAATTTTTTTTTGGGGAAAAAAATTTTTTCCCCGGGGGGAAACCCCTTTTTTTTTTTTAAAAAGGGGGGGAAAAACCCCCCCTTTTTTCCCAAACCCCAAAAAGGGGGAAAAACCCCCTTTTAAAAAAAAAAGTTTTTTTTTAAAAAAAAAAATTTTTTAAAAAAAAAGGTTTTTGGGGGGTTTTTTAAAAAAAACCCCCCCTTTTTGGGGAAGGGGGGGCCCGGGGGTTTTTTTCCCCGGAAAACTTTTTGCCCCTTTCCCCAAAATTTTTTTTTTAAAAATTTTTCAGAAGATCGGTTATTGCCAGTTGAAGTAGTGTGTAAGGAATGGGTTTTTAAACAAGGACTGGGCCTTTGTACTGTTGGTATTATTGCAGATGTGGACGGAAGTAGATGTGCTTGAGTTGATGAAGGTGATATGGAGACTGCAGGCATTGAAGACGAGGTAGCGGAAGTAGAAGACAAACATTGTAGAGGAGTGCAGATTATTTTTGTTATATTTGGATCTGTTTGTGTAGTTGTGGACATAGCTGTAGGTTTTGTAATTTGAGCATATGTTTGGGATAGTTGAGGAACTATTATAGTTTGCGTGCTTCTGAGTAAGAAATATTTTTATTTGTTTTAATTTCCTGAATTTGTTTTTCTAACTTCCATTTTGGGCATAATTTCTAATCCGATGAATAACATTGTGAACAATTAATACATTTCAGCTCGGGAGTACAGTCCGTGGAAGAATGCCCAGTGGACGCAATCTAGAGCATGTCAATTGACCTCGGCAGGAAGTTTGAGAGTGTCCGAATCTTTGACACTGAAAACAGCTCAGATGATTCGGTATGTATGGACGGATTTTGCAATTTAAATATCCGGTTTTAATAGTAGCAGGTAATTTCGGACTATTGAAGGTTAAAATTATATGCTTAGAAGATAAACGTGTTGAGTCTTTTTATTGTAATTCTTCTAACCTGGGTAACACCCTTGTGAGAAAGTCCTTCGAGAATTTCTGTTTCTGAAGCGCAAAAAAGGTCCGGTTCAGATATGACACCTCGACTAGAATTCAAAGATTTGTTAGGAGTACCGGTTAATGTGGTGTCTAAAAATGTTTTCGCCATCAAGAAAGATTTTGATTGTACAGCAGATGCCGTTTCAATCAATAAATCACCGGAACGGGTTAAGGGAAGGGTTAAGAATGCAGTGTGAAGAGCGGGTACTTCAGCCAGAATACTTTTAATGTATCAATGCTGTGCACAATGTATTTTATAACTTATTAATACTAAAGTAAGAGCAAGTTTAATAAGTAGTATTAGAGCGACTTCCATGGGCTTGTCTTGCAGTGCAAAGTTTTACAAAGGAAGGCTTACGATTAGAAATTGACACTCCGAGTTCTTTTTCTGTATTTAACTGAGATCTATAAATTGTCTTCAAAGCAGCCACTGCACTTTGCATTCTGTTTCAACTTAAAAATTAGAGAAAGAAAAATAACATATTAATTATCCTGTTACTTAAAAGTAATTTACTTAAAATATATATTACTTAAAAGTAACATTTAAAAAAATTTAATATACCTATCTTGATAATTTGTACGGTTTATGATTAAGATCGTATTGTAACTTAAGCGTCAAAAGGCATTATTATTGCATTCAATACATTATTAATGTACCAGGCGAGGGTTATGATTGAAAAGTGGGTCACCAGTAATTAAAGTTTTAGACACACTGGCGTATGAAAAAAAAGTTTCCTAAATTTGAGCAGACAATGATGTTTAGGATAGACAGATAGATAAGCTGTGGGATGTGATAAGTCATCGATGCAAGTGCCCAGAATTGATGGTGACTATTTTTTTGCTTTTGAAAGGGGTTGAAACTTAATATTCTCCATCCAACAATTGTTTTGCCTTCGATTCTAAGCCCCACCCGAATAAAGGGAAAATAGCGAGGATTAGATTCGAGTAAATATGGTATATACATTCTTCATTTTTATTATTGAAAAAGATGACATTAAATATTTTATTATTTGAAATTGTTACTATCCATATCTTATTTAATAAATTAAGTATTATTTTGGAACAATTATTGAATTTGCTTATCACTCTTGTTCTAAAGCAGAGGTTCCCAAACTTTTCTGTCTTATGTCCCTTACCATGTTTTCGGTTTTGTGTAGATCCCTACATACCAGTGGCGCACACATGGGGGGAGGTGTCCTAGGGGTCCAGACCCCTCTCCCCGAAAGCCCTTGATTTTTTCTCTCATTGATTATAATTCTAAGTATATAGTATGGAACATTTAATTAAATATTTGTTATTAATGATTAATTTTATTTATGCTAATTATATTTATTCCATAATTAGTTTTTTACTGTTTTTTGTTCCCGAAAATCGATAAAATCAAAAGTAGTATGATACAAGAATGGTGGACTTTCGACCCTGGACCCCCCCTTGAAAAATTTCTTTGTGCGCTGTTGCTACATACCAAATATTAAATTTTTTCACATTTGTCAACTTAAACATTTTTTGACCGCTGTTATATCACTACTTACTTTAAAAGTTTTATGTTTCTAACTGCAGCTAAGTAGAGTGTCTAAAACTTAAGAATCACATGTGAATTAATTAAATTAAAATTTAATTACTATTTAAAATAAGTGTGGCATAAAATAACAAATGTTTTTAATGGGTGGGATGAATCTGTTACTCCAATATCAGATTTTCAACATTTGACTTATCTTTCAGATTTAACCCTAAATCTCCTCGGTTAGTAGAATCCAATCTTTTTTTTTTTCCTTTTTTTATTTTGGAAATTGGCTAGCGCGCTGAAACTCTTCCGCTCTGGGAAAAGCAATTAAAATGTTTCTTGAGATGTACCATAATTCGGGATAAATAACAGGTATTTCTTTTTAAAGCCAAAATTGTTGACATTCGTTTCTAAACTTTACTTTAAGATCTTCGTTAGGTCAATTAAAATCAGTTCCTTTTGTAATCAGAAATGTGCCAGCTTCAATTCATTACCTATTGTGATAATACCATAATGAAAGCATTCTCAAACCTAGTTTTAAAACCTGAATATAAAGGGCGTTTAAATGTTGAACATAGTTGAAAACGTCATTCTCTGTGACAAATTGAGAAACTGTTAAAATTCGCCGACGTCCAGTTTTATATTCCTTAGCTTTATTTTGGCAGGAAACACTGAAATGATAGCCTTTTTTAATTTGTGGCCTTATAACTGCAAATTAATCCCAGTAAATTTAGTAAATAAAGCTGTTAAATATAGGTACATCTGATTTACAATTGTGATTAAATTTTCTTTTAAAATTAAAGTCACGATCTGATTTAGGCTATTGTAGACCCTTTTTACATCTCATGGACCCCCAAAGTAATTTTTCGCGGACGTAGACCCCTTGCAGTTCGTCATAGACCCCTGGGGGTCCATATAGACCACTTTGGGAATCACTGTTCTAAAGGCTGGTCAAATATTTAAATCAGCAATTTTGGATTCAATTTTAAAGTTAATATAGTGAATCTTCTTGTATAAAAAATTTATACTGTGCCAAGAAAACAGAAATTATTTCTACCTCTTTAGAACATATAATTAGCGATAGAAATGATAAAAATCCATGCTTGTTTCAGTAATTCCAATAAACAGAAATATATACATATATATTTCAATTATTCGCTGGATTACTTTTTTTACACGGGGGAGGGACCTGTCAGCAGAAACTAATAATTGTACAATTGATTTGCATTAAAATTTTTAATGATGAGTCATTTGCAACGCGTGGATTGGCGAAGCTCATAAAAATTTTAATCTGCAAGGGTGTGCCATTTTTTTATAGGTTTAATTCTAATAGATTTAATATGAATTATTGTGTTTGATTTTCTTATCCTATTTACAAAAACATAAATATAATTCAAGGAAGAAAATTAAAATTAATTATTATATATCCCCGGATTTATATATTTATATTTCAGATAATTCCAAATAAAAGATATTCTAAACAACCCCTATTGCTTCTGCGCAGTCAACTATTCAGTTCAGGGAATGAATTTCAAATTCAGAATTTGGTTGTTTTTTAAACAAAAGTACAAGTAATAAACAAATAGTATGCCAAAATATATATATAAATAAATTTGAATTAAAAAAATTGAGAAATTATAATTTCTCAATTTTTCTCTTTGTAGTCAAATTTATTTATTATTTTTTTCGTACACTAGATACGTTAAGGAAAAAATAAATTAAACATAATGTAAAAATAAATAAATAAAAAGTTTATTAGTCGTTAAGATAAAAATCTACCTTTTCTCCATTATTTTTATTTATACTTGTTTATATAACAGAAAACTAAAACGATAAAATTAGCTAATTTAATATTTTTTTATTTTATTTCAATGAATTGGTTTTACGAAATTTATGTAAGAAATACAACAAAATATACTTCGTGAATTTGATAAAAAGCAATATTATTTTAATTATCGCTCGCAAATCGTCAATAATATTATCAGATATTACATGAAAAGATGCACAATTCTTTTGAAAGTGTGATTTCACTGTACTTAGCGCCAATTTATCCCCTGCGCGTGGAGCTCGGATAAACTGGACTTAACCAGATTTTCTGATTATAAATTTTTATCCTCTACTGCCACGGGGCTAGTAGATCTTCTGCGCCCAGGGCCCGAAATGAGATTAAATCGGCATTGATAGTACAGATACATTATTAGATATAAGAGAGTAGAATACTTAACAGATAGGCGAATAATTTCAATGGCCTTGCAACATATATTTCAATCATAAAAATAAAAAAATAAATAAATAAAAAATGTTATTGCTTTATATTTTATTATCTACGATGAATTCAGAATATAAAATCGTTTTCTATTTACTCTTGTTCTTTCGCTTTGATTTCACGTTCAGATAACTCAGTTTAGTCTCAGTTCACAAGACTTTCCTTTCTACTTCCTTTTCTGGGTTTTCAAACAGGAAGAAGCAACGGGACGTCAAGTTAAATAGAGGGAGGGGTTGGAGGGACTGTGTGCATACGAAAACTATTACCTTCACACAAACACCAGAATTATAATCCGGACAATAGACATTCTTTCACAGCTGTGTCCACATTCCAGTATCACACTCAGTTGAAAGAATGTTAGGTTGTATGTGAACGCTTCAACCCCATTTTGCGACGTTCGGCCATTTTAACTAGTTGGCGTTATTTCTTTAACCCTTTATCAGCCGCATTATGATTTATTGCAGTTTTTTCATGTAATATTTTTTTAAATTATATTCACTGTTCACTTAAAATAAATAGTCAAATCGTAATAAGACACTTACATTTTGACATTAACTATTTTTTCGGAACAAAAATGACAATCTTTGCAATGCGCTGAAAACGCAATTTCTGCTGTATAATTAATTATTCGCCTTCCCCGGTAAAATACTCATCATAGAACCCCTGCTGCCATATATCTTGGAAGAGTGGATTTAAAAGAATATTCTTGTTAAGTATCATCATATTATTCGTAAAAATGGTTATGTAATTTTAAAGTGAGTGGTACTTATAAGTAACGTCTGTAGATAAAGGGTAAATGTCAAACACGCATATTAAAGAAATCATTCTAAATTAGAATGTTGCTTTGATTACAAGAAATTCTGCATTTACTTACATTCTGTGTAATTGACAATATTTGGGAAAATGTCGATCGGACATTGGAAATTTTTCTTTTTTTTTTAATAACGTTCATCCATTTCTGTGATTACTAGAACTCGCATTTTACAAATTTTCGAAAAGAAAAAGTTCAAAAGATAAGAAATTATATCAATCATTGGGAAAAAGCTTAGGACATTCCTCCGTGAATTATTGTCTCTGAGAAGAAATTAGGATTACGCAGAAAAAAAGAAAACAGATTCATTAAACAGATAGAAAATAGATACAATAACTCTTTGATTCAATTTAATACATAAATAGATGATCAAAACACCATTTTATAATCAAATCCCTAATTTTCACAAAATTATTGTTGTTTCAGGAATTTGATTTTAAAAGTAAATCAGTTTCTTCAGTTATTACATTTAGCTATTACATTTAGTTATCAATATAAAATATATAGAACGAGATATAATTCATTTCATCAAATATATTTTCTCTGTGCGTATTCTTAGAAAAATCATGGTTAAATGGTTAGAATTATCAATCTGTAACATTGAGGTGAGAAGAGTTTTCACGTTACGCGTTCTTGTTAAGAAATCGTGTACAGAAATATCTAAAAGTTCAAAGAAGTAGATTACATTTGCATAATTGATTTGCAATCAAAAGCAAAGTGAATTAATGAAGGGTTTTTTCTATTATTTAAATTCTTTCTTTTATAAATTGGTTGTTTCCTCCTTAAAGGATCAATCGTATAATTACTTATGGTTAACTCTTAAATATGTTTATTAAGAGCATTCGAGATTCATAACTTTATTAATAAATATAGTCACCCATGTGGCATAATGGTTAGCGATCCGGACTGCTAGGCCGTTGAACCTGGGTTCGAATACCGGAGAAGGCATGAATGTTTGTGGATGTATAGTGCCTTTGCGGCATGAGGGTACTCTAACTAACCGTCGAGCCACAAGTCCTCTCGTGAGGTGGGTGGAAGAGGAAGAGAAGTGGGAGGCCCTGACCACCCATGGGGAATTGGGATGGAACCAAGTTAAAACATACTGTCACCTGTGTGGTGCTCAAAGCTACGGCTAAGGATATGCGTACATCTTTGCCGCGATGAATTTCGTGAGCTTCCATATTACATTGTCAAACCGGTGGCATTAATAACAATAATAAATATATAACAACATTTAAATCAGGCCAGGCCAACCCGCGGCAAGCGAAGACTTACTGAAAAATTAAAACTTTGAAAAGATAATAATAAATAACTATTTTGTTTGCAATTTTATTTAAATGCGGTTGTCTCAGACAAAAAAACTCCTCACAACTTGAATCAACATATGTTTAAGGATAAATGTTTTCTATTTTGAACATAAAATCAAAATATCGCTCATAATTAAATGATATGCACGTAAAACAGCCTAATTTTACAGCATCTTTAAGGGCTAATCCTAATATAGATGACTTGGTAAAAAAAATTAACTCGAAAGCCTCTCTCTATTAAGTACTAACTATTTAATAATTATTTAGAGGTAAATGTTTGTGCGTGTGTGTGCTTCAATTATATTTATACGTTACATCTAACTTAACTGATTGCGAATCTTTAAAAAGTTTATTAACAATAAAAACAAAGTTTGTTCTTCTGTCTTATTTATTAAAACTAAACTCAGTGGCGCAAAAACCTTTATAGGGCCAAGGCCTACTGTCCCTATCTCAATTTTCTTGACCTTAGGCGCTGAAGTGCATGTGCAGTTATTCCGGTTAGGTGGTCAGGCTGATGCGAAACCGCAGTATTTAGTTCCCAAGCTTATTTGGTACTCATTTATCGACCCACTGAAGGGTTGAAAAGCTGAGTCGACCTTGCCCAGCTCAGGATTTCAACCCGGACCTGTGAAGAGCGGTACACACCACTCCGCCACTGGGCTATCTTATTTATTATATTATTTTTAAATTTTCTAGTTAGACTCGCACTAAAAAATGTGCTATTTGCGTAAAATCCCATAATAAGCTTATAAGTAAACTTTTTTCACTTTCTATTCCTATTTCTTTTATTTGTTGGAAGAGTAGGAGGTGGCAGGCATAATTTTTTTAATCAACATTTTTCTTTCCAAAAAGGTTGGCCATCCCTTATTTAAACAAACAAGATATAATGAATTTTGTTTTGGAACAATTTATAAAACTGAATCCAAAATATTAACATTTTCTTCGTTCATAATATATACTCCATTTTTAATTAATATTATAAAATAATACTATAACATATAAAAGAGTGGGCAATTTTTTCGGTTGCGTGGCTAAAGCGGACGCATAACATTAAGGATTTTAAACATTTTTTTTAATTTTTTTATTTTCGATTCTAAGTTTGTAACTTGGTGGGGGCTAAATCAATGGTAAATGAATTATGCCCTTTTTAAAAAAGGTTGTTTATTTATCTTTCTTTTTTTTACTATTTCTTGATTTCACTTCTAGATTTTTTTTTTACTAAATTTAAAGAAACTTTTAAAATTTATGGTAATTGCACCTGTTCTAATATTTATTTGACTCTAAAATACAAAATTTTTGAAATTTGTTCACACCCTTCATTATACTGTTATTTACTATCAGTTTTTAAATATTTCTCTGAAATTTTTATTTTTATTACATTTCGCTTGTTTTTTAAAAGTATTTCCACTTTTTCTTAAAAATTTAATAAAGTATTTTAAATTTCTTTTTCAAAAATGTATTTATCCTTGAATTGATAAACCGAATTGTTCTAAATGGGGGTTGCCCTCGAACCACGATGAGTTTCAAAGCTTCCACTCAGAACACGAAATGTTATGTGTCTATCTAATCCCGTCCGCTGTAGCCAAGCCACCATAAACTACAAAAGAATAAAAAATCAATATATAAGATAAATAAAACAGTGGCTGTTTAATATAATTTACTTATAGTGCTAATTTCATAACAATAGGGTGACCGCGGTAGCCGAGTGGTATAGGTATCGGATCATGGCTGGCTTTGTCACGAGTTCGAGCCCAGTACCTCTAAAGACCCACCGTGTAGGGCAGCAATGCACGCTAAATCTGTCGAGAGCTGAAACGTCCTCCCGTTGATGTGGTAGTTAGGAGAGGTGGGTGACAGCTCAGGAGTCGTCCAAGTCACTTGACCATGGTTCAAAACTACGTGGCCCGTTGCCGAAAGCCCTCGTGTAGCTGAACAGTGCGACGTTAATATTCATTCACTCGTAACAATAGCTGCAAGCATATTTCATTTTAGATCTATTATAAAAAAAATGTACTCAATCACACTTCTCTTCATTTTTCTTTTAAATCAGGCGTGAAATGGATTGCTGAAAATCTCATCACAGCCTGTAATGGAATGTCGGTCAACTTGTATAGATCGCGATTGAAACTCGTAGCTCAATTTTAAACATTAATGTGCACTCATCTCATTGTTGCCTTTCTTTTATCATGGTCTAGACCAGGGGTCGGCAACCCTTTGAGTCGGAAGAGCAAAACATTACAATTTACAAAATTTCAAAGTTTTTAAAGAGCCACAAAATTTTTTCTTGCCAACAATAAATAGTACTTGCATAAATAAAGTTTTTGATAAAAAAACTAATCTATTTATTCATATATAAGTAGTGTTTTTCACAAAAAATTAGATAATATATATATGACATTATTGGATAATTACTTATTATTTAAGTAAAATTTAAAACGATTAAACATTTACTTACAACACTAACCTGTACTTCAATAGCAAACAATTGAGCAAACAAATTCAATGGGAGCGATGGCTTTGCATGGTTATATTCAAGTAGAAAATTTAAACTTTACTAAACAATGTAACTTGTCTTAAAAAAAAAATAACATACATTTGAGCAAACAAATTCAATGAGAGCGTTGGCTTTGCATGATTTTAGAAAGTTTGGATAAATTTGGCTCATAACTTGTTGGTTTAAGTTTCAAACACGATTCTATAAATTTTTATTTGTTAGTTGGCTTCTTACTTTACTTTTTTAATTACATATATTCACGCAAGAGAACGCTTGCTCTTGCGAATATGTCGATTCGAAGATAGTCAGCACTCCAAATGTCAACTTCTTCACCTCACTGTAGCAATCTGGAACACTATTCCATGCGTCGAACATAAGTGCCTCAACTCGCGGCATTTCTTTTAATGCTGTCAACTTTTGTTGCGTTACGTACATACATTTCTGGACCTCAACACTTCCAACTTGCTTTTCAACTCTGTAAATTTTCCACTCCACAAAGCTTTACTGTTTAAGGTATCCGACTACGTTTGGAACCGTGATTTTGCAAAAGCGCATAAAGGGATAATATTCATGATATTTAGTGTCACTTAGATTAGAATACATGTATACAATTGTTTTAAGGACATTTTGACAAAAAAATTTAAATACAATATTTTGGCTTAAAAAAATTCAACTTTGAAAACTAATATATTTTGCCTTTATATAGCTGAGACCTCTCTACAAAGGATCAACTAGAATTTTGTAATATATAACTTAGAAGTGGGTTTATCCATGTTTTACGATAACAGAGGGGAGCAATTTTAAGAAAAAAACGCCAATAATTATTTCAATGGGTGGTAACTCTGAAAATAACGTGAATTTTTCAAAAATTCTATTTGAGCCGCTGCAGAGAGGTCTGAGGTATATACAGGCAAGATATTATTATAATAGAAGCATTTGTCACAGAAGTGGAACATTTTGAAAAAATGTTATTCTAAGTTAATTTTTTGCCAAAATATTGTATTTAAATAATTTTTCTTTGTCAAAATGTCCTTAAAACAATTTTATACATGCATTCTAATCTGTGTGACACTAAATACAATGAAAGTTATCTATTTATGCGCTTTTGCAAAATCACGGTTCCGAACGTAGTCGGATACCTTAAATCGATCAATTGCATTTCTAGAGATCCAGTATCAATTCTAAATGGCTCAATGGGGATTTCGTTACTATTTGCGTTGAGAGGATTTACTATGTGCTAGAGTGGTTATGATGGTTTTGAATTGCTCAAATATGTCAGCAAATTCATCCATAATTTTTTTATAATTGTGCTGAAGAAATTCGTGTCAATAGGTGCACTGGTTTTATCGCGATATTGCTTTAGAAATTGAAAATGAAGTAATTTACCGCTCTGAATATCTTCTGCAAAAAGAATTAATATATTTCTTCGAAACAAACCAATTCTTCTACCAAAACATAGACTGGGTTTCCCATTCCTTTCAATTTTAGATTCACACACACACAGCTCATTTAATTTCGCTGTGATATCCACCATAAAGTAAAATTTATGTAACCATATTAATCGTTCTCTAATTCAGGGTGATTAATGCCATTTTCGCTGAGGAATGCATTTATTTCATTCAAGCGCAAAGCAAAACGTTTGAACACCTCATCTTTGGAAAGCCATCGTACTTTTTTGTGAAGAAGAGGTCGGAATACTGAATCTCCATTTCGCTTAAGAATTCTTTAAACTGGCGATGGTAGAGTGCTTTTGACAATCTTGATCACCAAATTCATGACCTCAATTATTTCGGCTGGAAATATTTGAGCACAAAGCACTTTATATTAAAAAAAAGTAATTATTCACACCTTTTTGTAAATTAATATATATTTATTTTATATATCATACCTATAAAAAAAAAAAAAACTGCTAGAAAAGTTTCCTAACGCCTTTATCTACTTCCAGAAGAATTAATTTTTTTTTTTTGATGCTCAAACACTTACATTTTGACATTTTCAAGCTACAAGCAACGAAGTTACCTGTAAGACTCCTCAAAACTACAAATGAACGGAGTTCAAGGACACGAGACTCCATTCAGCGT
>BMAV01015578.1:155754-191300 GCA_019973955.1 Trichonephila inaurata madagascariensis | reverse complement strand
AAATCAAGTATATTTTGTTTATTTATAATTGTTGACAAATATGAACTTTTTAAAAGAAAGTTTCTGCAAAAAGAGAAAAAGTTGGCAACAACAAAGAACTTTGAACCGATTGGTTAGAGACACATGATATGATTGCATTTATTATGTGACTATGACGTCACATTAATTTATAAATGGATTGGCTAGAAACACGTGTTTCTCATTTATCATGTGATTATGACGTCATATGAATTTAGCCCATTGATATAAATATGTATATACATAGGACAGAATCACAACATTAAATGGTCATTAATTTTTATTAATTATCATTAAAGAATCCTATCGTCACCCCCAAACAATCGTGTATATAAAATTTCAGTTCAACTGAATACTTTAAAACGTGAAAAAAAAAAGTTTTCAAGTTTTGATACAAGTCGCCAAAAGGGTCGCTAAGTCACCAGCGTGGCTGTGTGTATTTGTAATTCTTTAAATAATTAGTTTTAATCAATTAATTTTTATTAATTATAATTAGATTATTGTATTATCATCCAAAATAATGATGTACATAAAATTTCAGCTCAATGGAGCGCTTTTTAAAATGTATTTTATTAAAGATTGAAAATTCCAAGATAAATAAATAAATAAATATAGAGAGAATGTGTGAGCTAATAGTAGGAATTAAATAAAATCGAAGTATACGGGCGAGCGCTATACGGCGGGTATAAGAATGATAGCTTCAAACGACCCTAATAAAATTGGCTTCAACCTTGTTCAGAATATTGTTTATTTAAATGAAATAACATACCCAATGAGCTTAAAAGGTTGTAGTTCTAGAAGTATACTGTATTTTCAAAAGTCTGGGAAAATACCTCGAATAAATGACTTCAAAACATAAGGGCACTGCACACGTACGTTTCAATTCCTTCGTAATGAAGGGGATGCTCGTTATATGGCGAGTATACGTGAAAATTGAAAAATGTAGCTAGAAAGTGTAGGTGCACGTTATACGCTGAATTTCATGGTGTATCTCATAGCGGGCTGAAGTGAAAAAAGTAGGGGCATAAGCATAAGAAAAAAATTGATATAAGAAAAAAAGCATTGCATATTTACAGCATTGCTGCAAAGCGCTTTAATATAACAAATATGCTCAAATTACATTTTATATATAAAGGCTCAAAATTATTACCCTCAACTATGACAAAGGATGGTCAGTGTTGATGGAATGATTCGTGAACAATTACAAAACTCCAAGTGCTTCTCCCACACGTTCAATTTCAATGGATACATATAAGCACTGAGTTCCTTGATGGCTTAAATCATAAATGAGGTTCTTCAGATGTCCTCATAAGAGTTACGTAAAATCCGGCATATAACCCGCACCTATACTTTCAAGCAGCACTTTTTTTTATTTTATTTTCATGTGTATTCGCCGTATTACTCGTACCCCCTTTTTTACGAAAGAACCTAAAATGTATACTTGCAATGCTCTTAGGTTTTGAAATCATTAATTTGAGTTACTATCCCAGGCTTTTGAAAATATTGAATACTTCCAAAACCCTTACCCTTATAGTGCATTAGGTATGTCATTTCTTTTAAATAAACAGTATTCCGATCTATGTAGAAGTAGAATTTTTTTTATACTCATCTCTGTTTTTATTTTCAAAGCTATCAGGGGCGTAACGTATACCCCCACACACTGCGGGGGGCCTGAGTTTCTAGGGGGCCCGATCTATGACTGACGCCAAGCACGTATTTGAGCTTGGGTCCAGAAACCTGATTTTTCAGAGGGGCACTTATATTCTCCATTGCACCATTGCTAGACTCAATGAGTAGAGGGTGATAAAGCAAAACGATGGCTATCGGTGACGGACCTTGCAGTTTTGAGCCACGGTCAACTCACGACACCTGAGCTGACCCTCTTCTAACTTACACACCACAACAACAGGAGGATGTATGAGTCTCAACAGATTTAACGTGCAATGGTCCCTCTACACGGCGGATCTTCAGTGTTAGTGGCTCGAACTGATGACACGCCGGCAATGAGTAGAGTAACCAATGTATCTTAAATGTTTCAAGGCTCAAAATCAGTGGCGTAACTGACACCCCCGAAACCTTCATCTCGACGGAGGGAGGCCCAAAACCTAACATTGCAGGGTAACCATAATAGTCTTCGTTACTCTACTGGAAGCTATCATTTTTAGACCCGGCGTATAGCGCGCACCCGTAAATTTCGATCTTATTTTTGGCATTCAAAATACGCGTTTTACGCCAGATTTTACGGTATTAGAGGTTAGATAAATCTGGATATTGGGATAGCCAAAGGATTGATCAACTACGTCTAATTCATTCCATATTCTATAACTTATCAATCTTTTTCGGAATTTAAAATATTTCTTCTATTATGGTAAAGCTCACAAGGTCAAGCAACTGATATGTATCACATCCTGAGTGACATTCTAGCTTCAATCCTCTCCAACTAACATTGCCATTATTGCAGTAGTCGAACTATTAATTACTTTTAGTAGTCTTATTTTTGAAAACTTATCGCAAAAATTTCGACAAAGAATTTTATGTGGATGTTGTAAATGTAAACGAGTTTTTACTTTTTTAAATATTTTGTATGTTTCTGTACTTATGCGTCCCACATACTGATGTACATACTCCTCTATAAGAAATGTTTGCTTTAACAGGAGGCATCACCTCTCAAAGTTTGCCCCTTTACTTTAGAATCACCTTCTAAAAAGTAAACATCGATAAAAAAAACATAACTCTACTAAATACTCTTTAAAAATTTAAAAAAAAACACACACACAGATGATGAAATGAATTTCTTTACATTTTTGCTTGATGGGGAATTCGAATATTTTTCCTTGTTAGTTTTTATTGCCACGCAAATATTTTGTTGTATAATCAAAAATATAAATAAAGATTGAAAAGAGAATATAAGACATTTTCAATGGCCGGCAACATTAATACTGTTTGACTAGTTTTCTTCCATGTGAACATCAATTAAAAAAAATTTCAAAGGTATTATTACAAAAATTACTGTGACCCAATTAACTTAAACACTCCACATATTTCGAATTATATTTTTGCTGCTATTTCATAATTCTCCCAAACATGTTAAATGTTAGAAAATTTAATACTAATTAATTTTTACACCGTAAAATTTTAAAGACACACCCCTTTCAGAATTTAGAAAACTTCTCACTTATACCATTTTGTAGAATTTCGCCATCCTTCTAAAAAATACTCAAATCCAATTTGAGAATCTTTTTCTATTCTAGGAAAAGCATATACTGTTTCTACTTAATTATTTTATGCATTACTTATTTCCTGAATGTAGATTTTTCTTATATGTAACAAATAAGCGCAACATGAATCTTTGAATTTTTGAAACTCAAGGCATTAAATTGTACATTTATCGTTGTAGCTTCCAAAATTTAATTTGCCAGGATTACAAGAATTTTTGTAAGTATAAGCACTTTTTAAGCTGCCTTTCCTGTATTTATTGCCAATTTCATTCAATTCAACTGGAAATTTAAACGGTCCAGCAGCCATTTTGAATTGGTAAGATTTGGAATAAGACTTTCAAAAAAAGCGAAAGAAAAAAAATGATAAAGTTTGTTCTCGAATTTAATTTTTCTTCAGAAGTTTGAAAACATTTTTTAAAGATCTGTAAAAACTACAAATGAATAATTAAAATAGACATAAAAGTCTTTTAGAAATCAGAGGAAAAAGGATAATTTCAGAGAAACCTCTTGATTATTGTTCGCTGTTTTGGGTGGCTCATTTCATATCCATGCACTGACCTATGTTTGCAACAAAAAGTAGAATTTCCATAGGATTAGTATTACATTCAAATATTCGAAATGGTCATGAACAGTATTTTAAAAGGATTTATATTTTACGAAAAGAACTTGAAATTGCAAACTAATTGCTACAGAAAATTATTACAATGAATATTTATGCGTTTAAGAGAGTTAATCCTTAAAATTATGCATCTAGAGTGCCCGCTATATTTCTTAGAATGGAATGTAGATGTCGCTACGCTATGGACAGAGTTATAACAGTAGTGTGAGTTCAAAACCCACTTCTTTAAAAATAAGGAGAACCCTGATCCCAATGTGTTTGGTTCACCCTCCTCGCCATCCAATCCTGGACTCTATTTAAACTAATTTTTACTTTAAGTTGTTCCTCTAAAGGTTTAGCTGAATTTGTCTTGTAATGTCTTGTATGACCTTCCTTCTGTAATTTTAGGTTATTAAATGCATTATTTCCCCCCCCCCCCGAGATTTTGTTCATTTCTTTTAAACCAGTAGTAATATATAAAGCAACGTTATACATCTTATATTAAAGAGAAATATAATTACTTTGAGTATTTCTCAAAAATGAGATACGTTCAGTAGAAAAAGTACATGCTGAAAAACATTTATATAAATAAATAAACATTTGCATGCCAAGAAAAGAAAACAAGGAAGATCGGAAATTCTAATATTCTAATAAATTAAATATTTTCATAAATTCCGAGAATGAAACCATTCCCAATAGCACTTCCTGATAAACTAACGTACCAGCTCCCAAAAGCTTCTTAACATTTCACATCAGACAAGTTTTACTATTAACTTTATGCGTATATCGATTAGCAATAGTAGTGTATTTTCTTTTAATCATGAGTACTTTTCACTCGTAACGAATTCCCAATTGTCTAAATTTTATTGATTGCTTTTGAGACAAATGTTCATTAAATTCGAAAATCAAATGTTTTCAAGAAATTCAGAAGAGTTCTCACGTTACAGTTTCCATGACAAGAGAATTAACCGGAAATGCAAAAAAGCAAATGCTTTACAGATAACAAATTATTATTTCTTGAATCAGTTGAATAGACCAGATTACTTGATTTACTACAGAAAAAAATAACCCAATAAAATAAATAGAATTCTTTTATAGAGAAACAAATATTTGCATGGATGAAAATCTATTATTCCGGTTTTTAATAATCGTAACTCTTCAACTGATCAATCTTAAGGGAATGTCCGATTTCTAATTTGCCTCTTTTTGTTTCTTTTGCGCAAATAAAACCTCTCTGATTAACTTTTCCATATTTTACTAATATTAAATTTCGAGAAAGGTATTTTTATATTTCAAAAGTTATTGCTGCACACAAACATATATATAGATATTAACACATACTCACATGTATGTATGAATAGCATAATTACTATTATAAATTCAAAATAATGAAACATACAAATTAAGACCATTTATATTGTTAATGGGAAATTTAGGAGCGGGAAAGCATATCCAAATTCAACATGTCTTCCAATATTCAATTTACATTTTCGCAGATGAGACCGAACTGCAGGGTTCAACGGGTTTTAAGTAGCCAACCTTTCATTTGTTTGTTTAATTTTACTGGGCAGAAAAGTATGAATTTCTTCATAAAAACTATAGAAGAGGAAAACGACAGCAAAAATTCAGGAAAAGCAAACCTTAAAATAGATTATTATATTCGTAGTTATATATACGAGTACAACGGGTGACAAAAAAGAAAAAAAAAAAAAAAAAAAACGATACTAAGTGTGTAGCTCGAAAAAGGGGGGGGTAGACAACAATTATTTTGGTGACGTTATCCCATGCACCTCCTCTATTTATGTGACTAGCTTCGTCTTAATCCAGTGCTTCTCAAAGTTTCAATACTTGCGACCCAATTTCCGATCATAATTTTCATCGCCCCCCCCCACATAAATATAATGCATTGAATTCAAAAATACTATACTTTGACGCTAAAGCTGCAATACGACTTTAACCTCTTAAGTGCCATCCAGCATATACAAACGCATCGCTCAGCCAAAATGTTAATTGTCCCGGACGTACATATACGTCTTTCCGAAGTACGATCTCTTCTCTGTATTTCTATCCATAAAATCATTCCGAAGGCTTTGGAATGCAATAATAGGACCTTGACAATGTTTGCTAAGGATTTACTTATTTCAAAGGGTTTGATTATTTATTACTTTTCTCTCCCCCCCCCAATACACCACATGCACTCGTTTACGTGTTGAAAAACGGTGGCATTGGGGAGCGAATCGCGTAACATTTAGTCGGCAGTTAAGGGATAAATTATAAATCGTACAAATTAAAGATAAGGGCTAATTTTTGTGTATATTTTTATATATGACAAGCCCATGGGGTCATTGGTAATTATTAAACTTGTTCTTAACTTAGTATCGTTAAATTAATTATAAATGTATCAGTACTATACACAATGTATTTTATAAGTGTTTTATATCAATATAAATTTGTATTTCCTTTTTCATTATGTCAGAATGTATTTCGTTTGATAACTTTCTGTAAATTAATAATTTGTTTTAAAATAATCTCTTGTTTTCCATTCCATTCCATATTGTTTTCCATTTTTCAATATGCTCGCGCCCCCTCCTAGAGTTATCATGCTCTCCTAGGGGGCGCGCCCCACAGTTTGAGAAACGCTGTCTTAATCGATCCCGTCATTTAGGTTCCCACTCACATTAGTGGTCAGACTGTTAATCGACACTATTACATTAAAGTACTAAAAAGACTTCGTGAAAAAATTAGAGAATAAAGGTTAGAATTGGGGAGAGATAGATGGCAGCAAGACAATGCATCCGCATGCATTGTCTTGCATTGTCTTACGCGTCTGTCAAGCATTTTCTGCCCAGCAAAAAAATTACTGTGATGAGGCATCCTTCTTATTCCCCTGATTTGGCCTCATAAGATTTTTTTTTCTGTCCTACGGTTAAATCTTGCTGAAGAGAAGCCCATTTTACCTCAGTTGAAGCGGTTTAGGGAGAAACGGAAAATCTTCTTAAGGGACTTCTAAAAACCTCATTCCACATCTGTTACTAGCAATGGCAGCACCAAATTCTGAAGTGTGTGAATGCTGTAGGGAACTACTTTGAAGGTGATTATTTTACGCCGAACTGATTTTGGAAGTACAATGAGTTATTGGACCAGTCTCATTTTTTTTTGGTGTCACACCTTGTGTAATGGCTTATTTTAACATTTATTACTTTAAAATCACCGTATTCAACATAATTAGTTGTAACTTTTCTGTACAAGAAACTTATATTGAACTGTAGATTGCTGATAATAATAATACTAAAAGAAAATAGTTCGTGTAAATCAAAATTGAAAAGTATAGTTAATGTTAAAATATTTTTATTCACACGGATTATTTATTTATTTATTTATTTTTTTTTTTGATATTACATAAAAATATCAAAATTATGCAAGCAGAGTTTTGAAAATAAAAAAAAAATCTGTTAAAAATAATATCTAAAGACAATTTTAGAATTTCAAATAAGCTAATAAATTACACTAGATTTATATTTTCCAATGGACACAAAAAACACATTTAAAAAAGGCGAGTGGAATATCAAATACATTACTTGAAACCAAGAATTTGTTTAAAATATTTATTTCATTAGAGTACTTTGCATGTTTTGAGGTTGTTCCTCATCAGACATTTTAAAAATCCCTTATTAGTATTACGATTATGATTTCAAAATGAATGATTACACAGTAGGTTGTTCATTAAAAGTACCATTATTAAGCAACTCTGTTTACATCATATATCTTAATCAATTAAATTATTTTCATCATTATTTTTGTAAAAATATATCATGATATATAAAAAGTGTATGCTATTATTTTTCATTTTTTAAGCGAGAAAAAAAAGTACTCTACAATTGATGCATTTGTTTCTGTTAATCTAAGATGTAGTTTTAAATGAAAAAATAATTTTTATTAACTACTTTTTATTTGTACAGTTTATACTTTTTGTTTAAAAAACTAAATTCTCTCATGAGATTGTTATAATTTTAGAATTTTATAACAAAATTAATTCTTTAGTCTAATAGTAGTACTGATATAATTCTTGAAAAAAATATTATAAAAGTAAGAAAATACCATGTTTACTTTTATATAAACTGTATCAGTTATTGCAAAAAAGAATGATAAATTCAAACAAATATTATTTCAATTTCAACGAAATATTTTTATTGCATAGGTAAAAATCAATTTGAAAGAAAGCACATTTTTTTATATGACGAATTTAACATGTCTTTTATATTATCTTTTCTATCATAACTTTTTCAATGCAGTAAATTTCATGTATTACAAATAAAGTCATTTCTCATTATTAAAAATAGCCAAACCAAATAATGGAATTGAATTTTCCTTCAGAAAATTAGTTCGCAAAATTGCAGTTGAAATATCGAATGCACATACATATATATCTTTTGTTTAAATTAAGTAAAATCAGAAACGTTTTTTGAAAATGACATCAGCACATGCACTATCTTTTCAAAAAGAAGATACTTGGATTTGTTTCAGTAAATGCGCGCCAGTTTTAAAAAAGAACATTTCGCTTCGCCGAATAAGCTGAGTTTTTAATACTTCTGTATCTGAATACAAACATTATTAAGAAATTCGATGATAAAGATATTTTATACTGAAAATTCTTAGCTCGATATAAAATAAATTTGACAGAACGAAAGAAATAATCACTATTTGAAGAAACGGGCTTTCACGTATCATTAGTTCAGGTATATTTTCTTGAACTAAAACGTGATGTAAAAATTCTACATCAAACAAACAATTAATTTGCCTAGTGATTCATAAAATTAAAAAAAAATCGTCTGCCGGTTATCAAAATGGCTTTACTTTTTTTCCGAAAACATTTCCTTCTTTAAAATCTCTTGAATGCGCAAAATAATTTATTTCCTTGTAAAAAAAATAGTATAAAAAATATTTGTTATGGTTTTTCCTAAATTCTCGAATTTACACTTACCTCTCCTTTGCGAATCTTAGCTGCCAAACTGCAAGCTGATTCCAGTAGAATTGGATCTTCTATGTCTGCTAGCTTCTTTGCACGTCCACAATACTTGAGAAACAACACAAATCGGGTAATAATTTCTATCAGTCGGCGCAAGAATCGAATAAGATATGCCAAAGCTTTGTTTTTGAATAGAAAGGACATTGTTTCTTGAATTTCAGATGGCAAGGCTTTGGAATACACTTGTGTTTAGAAACTGAGGTTAACTGGAACTTAGTTTTTGCGATATGACGGAAGACTGGTCTGATTAAAGCTTCAAAGAATCTGACTTTTGACGGTTTCTCAAAATTAAAAGGCTGAAAAAGACCAATAATAGGAAATTAATAGCATAAACATTCATAACTTCAAATAATTTCTAAGTGATGTTTTAACTTAAAAAAAAATGGTTTTGCTGAAAAATTAAAAATTGAGACAAAGATCGTAAACTATTTTATTAACGTTTTTAGAATTTGAATTTTTGGTGGCATAGTATTCATTTAATTAAAATATATTAGTTTCTTTCAGAACAAATGAAGTCTCTCATTAATTCACATTATTTGCTTTAACAAGTATTTCATATAGTTTTGTATTATATTTCATAATCTTATTTAACCTTTTCTTGTAAATTTTGTATAAAACTTTTAATTTAAAATAGAATAATCGATACGGTATTTAGTAATATTTATCTTAAATATACATGAATGAAAAAAAGGATTTCTTTAAAGTTTTTACATTTATCTAAAAATATTTCTCAAAGTTTTAATTAAAGATACATTTCTAATTTTTTCCGTAGATTTATAAATTATATACCAAATGTTAGCTTAAAATTTTATAGATTTTTTCGAATCATAATACATTTTATTACAAAATATTTCGTATTACTTTTAACACTATTACTCTAACTGATAATAATTTTATTCTATTTGCTTTTTTTCCCTTCAATTCTTAACACATTAAGAAATATATCTCAAACGAGAAATTGAAATGATGAGAATAGTCATAAAGTATATTACCGCAAAACACACTAACACACACAATATTATTTTGCATCGAAAAGATCTAATTCACAACAGCATTTAATACTAATATTTCGATGCGGATTTTTATTTAAATATATTTTTTCTTTTCATATATTTTAAATAATCTACTTCAGAAATTATACCAATTAAGATTTGCTTAAATCATCAATATTTGTCAATATGTAGGTTCTTCAAGGATAAATATAAACGTATTCACCACATCGTTGAATAAGTGAAAATATTCTATTTTAATAATTATATACCTCAGAACTTAAGCACATTTTTTATTTTAAGTTGACCTTTTAAATTTCCAAAATCAGAAAACAACATAGAAAAGGAGCATACGACCTCACTGGAAGAAATTTACAAATATTGTGCAAAATTTTATTTTGAAGATCCTAAATCTCAAATATTAAGTTTTAATTTTAAAGACAAATTCTCTGATTGAAAACAATTAATAAAGATGAATTCTAAATACTATTTTAAAATTCACATACTCCCCCCATATAATTTATTACCAAAACACAACGTTCTAAAGAAAGAAATTAATTAAAATTATTTAATTACTTTTTGACGTTAGAACATAAAACTAAACAAAATAAAAATATTTTTAATATACTCCTAAACACTGTCTATTGCCAAAAATTAAACTAGAAACTCCTCATTATTATAAAGTGATTACCAAAAATTCATAAGACGTAGAATTAAAATTCTTTAACCCTATAAAGTTTTTTAGTATATATTTTAAATTTTAAAAAATTCAAATAGAGTGGAATATCATTACAAATAAATATTTGACATCCTTTTCTCTTAAACATCTTAAACATCACCCATTACCAAAAATAACATCCTCAAGGATAAAGTCAAGGCTTCTAATCGTTAGATACAACTGAATGATAAGTATGACTCAATGTTATGAATCATATATCAATGATTTTGTAATGAAATATTTTGTATAATTTAAATAATTTAAGTTCTTTTTTTTAAAAAAAAATTAATTTTAAACAATTTTAATCACTAATCTTGTAAAAAAATATAAATACTGCATCACTTCATTCTGAATAACATCCATTATCACAAAAAATCATCAAGGACAAATTGAAAGTATTTAATCATCAGATGCAATTTAAACGGCAAATAAGATATTATATAAAGAAATATATTTGACGGATTTTGTAATGAAATATTTTAAAAAATTAAATTATGCACTTAAAAATTTAATTTAAAATTATTTTAACATTTATTTTGTAAAAAATATAAACACTCTATCGCCTAATTCTGAATAATACCCATTATCATAGAACATCATCAAGGATAAATTCAAGACTTCTAATCATGAGGTAAAGCTGAATGCAATTTTTTTTAAAAAAATAATTTAAAATTATTTTAGCATGTATTTTGTAAAAGAATTATATAAATACTCAACATCATTTCATTGCGAATAACATTCATTATCACAAAACATCATCAAGGATAAATTCAAAGCTTCTAATCATCTCAGACACAACTGAATGATAAATTCAATTCCATATTAAGAATTATATTTCTCAGGTTTTGTAATGCAATATTTTGTATATTTTAAAACATTAAAATATACATTTTTTTTTAAAAAAAATATTTTAACATTTATTTTGGAAAAAATTATAATTACTCAACGCATCATTTCATGACGATTATCTATTATCACAAAACATCATCAAGGATAAATTCAAAGCTTCTAACCATCAGATACAATTAAATGGTAAATAAGATTCCATGTAAAGAATTACATATTTCTAAGAAATTTTAAAATTTTTTTTTTTTTTTTGTATATTGCAAACCAATAAAATACATTTAAGAAATTTCATTTAAATTTATTTTTAATATTTATTTTACTAAGAAATAAATATAAATACTCTAAATCGCTTCATTCCGAATAATATCCATTATCACAAAACATCATCAAGGAGAAATTCAAAGCTTCTGATCATCAGATACAATTAAATGGTAAATACGATTCCATATAAGAAATTATATATTTCTCAGATATTGTACAGATTTTTTTTTTTTTTTGTATATTTCAAACCAATAAAATACGGTTAAGAAATTTTATTTAAATTTATTTTTAACATTTATTTTATTTAAAAAATATATAAATATATATACTCTAATCCCTCTCATTCCGAATAATATTCATTATCACAAAACATCATCAAGGATAAAGATAAAAGCGTCTCACCTTCAAAACCCAATAGAGAGAGAGTAAAACTACAAGGAAGTGATCTCCAACGCCTTGAGTATGAATGCGTGACAATCTTCACCGATGCACCGTCAAAAGTGAAAGTGAAGGCGAGGATCTGCCAACAGACAGAGAGAGAAAGTTGTCTTCCGCCTAACACAGAAACACCGTTTGCTCCGGAGGGGGAGAGGTGGAAGAAATTGTAACGATTACGATGCCAAAGTACACAACAACAATAATAAAAAAAAATTCATTTCGTACAGAAACTCTGCAGCCATTTAGCAGATGGAATGCCTTGGGGCTGTAGGTCCGCGAGATTCGGAATTTGACAGAGGCTGGTCACGTGAGGTGCCCCGTTGTTTCGTTTCGCTTCACGTGACCGTTTATTCGTTCTATTTTTTTTGGTGGAGTTTCTTCCTTTCGTCTGTAAGCATCTATCACTTTCAATAAGATGAAAGTAGTAGTTAGGTTAGTTTTCCATTTACTTGTTTGTTTGTTTTTAAAAAAAAAACGGCTGTGGTTTTGAGTTCTGGTAAGGTTATAATTGATACAGGTAGGCACCTGAAGTATAAAAAAAAGGTAATTGTTGGTTGAAAAAATACAGTGGGATGTCGGTTAGATATGCAGAAGTAACTGGTTAATTTTCTTTACTGTTTTCCTTACGGATTGAAAAATCTTCTGATGACAGGTTTCAGGACATGTGTTTGTGAGTTCATACTAAAAAGTAATCAAACCCAAAACGACGACCTGTTATTTTAGAGGAATCAGGGAAATGCTAGAAAAAAAAACCAGTAGGCTTCCAAAAGACATTAAGAATTAATTATTTCTTATAGTTTGGAATGCAGCCTCGAAGTCTAGTATACTTTGATTCGATTTTAATTTACGTCGCAATCTGAAGCAACAAGAGGGCTAATGGCGAGGGAAATTTGAACCCCGGTCAAGTGGCGCAGGTCTTCAGTAGTTTCAAGTCCGCGACTCAACAAAGCCGGTCACGAGTTCGCGAACATAACCACTCAACAACTGCGGCCAGTGGTATGCCTTAAAAAAGCAGAAATGAATGGCGAAGTCTAGCAGACAATGTGAAGTAAAATTGAATTCTGGTTATTAAAAGGGGTATTTAAAATATCAGTAACAATTTGATTATTGCTCTTAAAAGGATTAGAATAGAAAAACTTACAAAAACAAATCTTAATCAAAATTAAAGGAATTCTTAAGGGTGGATTGAACTAAATAGGAACTTGGAGTAAAGCTATCGCGTGAGACCTTCTAAATATAATAATTAGTTTTAGATAGTAAAGTAGCAATCTGATTCCCTTTTTTAATTTTTTGTAGCATTTTATGTAATCTCTCTGTATATAGTGATCTGTAAAAAAGCCCTAACAAGGACTTTTATCATCACTGTGGCTGATTTTTGTTTTTTCCAAGGAAAGCCGAACTCACCAAGCAAGAATTTAGATCTATAAAACCAGCATTTGAGAAAGACTACCACCCCAAAACTCGGCAAATTATCGAGGGCAGCAAATCCGTAGAACAGCAACCAAAAACAAATAATAATATTTTCCCCTTAATGGGGCTATGAACACAGACATAGAACATTCCCCAGGAGCTGGTATCACTTTTTAGAGCGGCACCATGTAGGCGATACCAATTCCCACAAGTAATTTGGACTCCCAGTTTCTTTCCAAGATGGAGGCACCTAAGCTCTGACGATGCCAATCTGTACTAGGTTTTATTTTTGTGGAGAGCACCTAAGCCAAACAGACATTCTAGGGATCTTTTACATCATAACAATGGCCGCTGTCGATTTTCTGCATCATGAAAATCCACCGACTTAGGCCGGGGTTTATACTCTCAGACCCAAAAACAAAAGCTCTTGTTTTAAAAATACAAAAACGACGTAGAAACATTCATTTCTACCCTCAAGAAGTGACTATTTTAGTGAAATCGTTCTCCTTACTAATTTTTAAATTATTGATGTAGCAGTGATGACATGACAATCTAGTATACGCTAATATTTCTAAACAGACGTTTACAGCACACACCTGTACCTATCTACCCATGGGGAGACTCTAACCCCTACAAGGCGCGTCCCCAGATGAAGGATCGGGAAATGACGCTATTACAGCGGTCCTTAAACTTTCGATCTCCACGGACCCCTTTTATGTATCAGCCTTACATGGCGGACCCCCAAAATTTTGAACATCTCTCAATGACAATATTCTTGAACGAAATAAATGTTCTAGTAGAGTTTGTTCATTGGGGCAATTAAGTTATTTAGTCTAGGATAACGCATGTTTCAATTTTTTCACGATGCCGTTCAGGGTTTGTAAAAGAGGGAAATCTTAACATTAATTGTGAGACCTTCGTGGACCCCCTAGATAGGCAATGGTGACACTTAGGGGGTCTGCGGAGCACAGTTTAAAAACCACTGCACCATTGGATTTTCAGTAAGTGATAGAAGCATAATAAAATACCTTCCGGGGACAAAACAGGCATAAGATTTAATCAGTCTTCCGCCCAAGTGGTTACTCACCAAAAAGGAAACTCCATAATACCCGTCGCCATAGACCAGTAGCATTTATTTGATTTTCATACTACTTTATGCAGGGGGTAAAGTCTTTATATATCTGTCACTGCTTTCTCCCTGCTTCTTCTGCTCAACTTCTGGACTTCTGGAGCATATCTCTGGGACATTTGTTTGATGAGCAGGATCTGGCTTGTGACCTTCTTTTGCGGAAAGGTCAAATGGACTTGGTGTAGGCTTTCTTGCTCCAAAGGGATTTGAAACAACAACACAGCACAGCACAAAGAAGTACGAAAGTGGATAGGTATCGCGCTACTTGACTATATATAAGCAGCATAGCTGCTACTAGCCATAGGATTAGGATTAGTCTGAGAGTTTTTCTCTCTCAGTCAGTTAGGGGGAATTGTCGAATCCGTTACATTTTCTGTTGATCTGTGAGATCAACTATGTCCTAGTTGAGCTGTTGTGTGTTACGTAAAAACAGTAAAAATGTGTTTAAAATTTCACGCAAAGTACATTACTTAAGATTATGAGACCAAAGTATATATCTAGTGAAACAAAAACCTTTGCCAAAATTTAAGTCCAGTCGATTTCAGGAAAAGCAGTACATGTAAAAAATCATAATATATTTGCTTCCTTGTTGCTGTTTTTTTTTAAAGTATTATATATACATATGTGATATCTGTGTTGTTATTTATCTTTTGAAAGATTCATAATTGCTATCATTACGTTCTTAAAACGAAAACAAAATCACATTTAAATGGAAGTAATCAACAATACAAAAATACAGTTGAATAAATATATATTAATTATGCGATTTTTTTGCTCACAGTGAAAATAATATGCCACTCTGAATGCAGAAAACTTTTAAATTGATGCGGAAAGATATTTAAGATGTCGAAAACAAATTTTAACAAAAGATAAAAACCTGATATTGTCTCGCAAGTAAATAGGTAATAACTAATTGAATACTTTGTGCATCTATTATTTTACAAAATTACATGTTTTAGTTCTAGAAAATTTGTAATTGATACTACCAGGCATTTGAAATCAAACAAAATCTCAGGTAAGAGTTGTTTCGAGTTCGCCATTTAGAATAACAGTTAAGAATTCTTTTTTTTTCAGTGTTAATTGCAATGAGGAAAATTTAAGTTCGTAATGGGACAATGACATGTGAAAGGCTTTGAAAAAATTAACTCTTAAGGACAAGTTGAAGAGTGCTGTCTTTTTTTTAAAAAAAACCAGGGAATTATATAGCGATACCATTTTATTTACGTGATGTTTTCCAAATAAAAAAAAATCTGTTGCTCTAAATTCAGAATCAAAGCTAGTGGATATTTAAAAAGTAAACATTTTATCCAGAATTAAATCCAGTACATTGTGGTACATGAAGAAAAAAATGAATAAATAACCTTTGATTGACTGTCTGTATATGTTTCCTTTAAGTAAATAACAAATCTTCTTTCTTTTTATTATTTGTATATGTCTGTTTTCGTGCGTCCATATATATGTACATATTGGTAAACACATGCATGTGTGTGTGTGTGTTCGATCTCAAACTTTTAAAAACCAATTAAATTAATTAAAACAATTATAAATATATGTGAAATGAAATAAATATATAATTGAAGTTTAAAATAAAATTTTACGTTAAATAAACATATAAAAAAAATTTATTTCTTTTTAAGGTATCGGCCTACGATCGGAACCATGATTTTGCAAAAGAGCTAACAAGAATATTTTTAAAAATATTTAGTGTCACTTATATTAGAATACACGTATAAAACTGTTTTAAGCATATTATTACAATAAAAATTAATTATAAGCAATTTTTTGGCAAAAAAAAAAATGAAATTAGAATTATTTATTTTTAAGACATTCTCCGTTTATGGAAAATGCTTCTATAATAATAATATTTTGCCTATATATAGCTCAGATCTTTGTACAGAGTCTGAACTATGATGTTTGAAATATTTAACTCAGAAGTGGATTTATTCATATTTGTATACATCAGAGTGGAGAAATTTTAACAAAAAAAACACCGATAATTATTTTAGTTGGTAAAAATTTTGGAAATAATGTGAATTTTTAAATATAAAATCCTAGTTCAGACTCTTTGGAGAAGTCTTAGCTACGTATACGCAAAATATTATTATTATAGAGGCATTTTTCATAAAAGGTGAATATTTTGAAAAAAAAATTCTAAGTTCTTTTTTTTACCAAAATAATGCATTTAAATAATTTTTTATTGTAATGAGATATTTTTAAAACAATTTTATACCTGTATTCTGATCTAAAAAACATTAAATATTTTTAAAAATATTCGTTTGTACGCGTTTGCAAAATTACATTTCCGAACGTAGTCGGATACCTTAATGGAAATAAAAGCAAAGTAAAAGCGTGTTTGAATTAAATTAAAATGATATAGCCCAAAGTTGCTATGATATATTTCCCATTCTATAACTGGAACACCTCGTATTTTAAAGAGATGCTTATAAGGGAAATGTATTTTTATAAATTGTTTCTGTAAAATCTCGAAAATAAGCATTTTTGTTTTGATTATGAAAATTACCCGACATAAGTAATAATAATACTTAGTTGAAAGTGCAAGCAACGCGATGTAAGAAATAACCACAGATTAGGTACATTTAAGGTATCCACGCGCGCGCGCGCGACTACCCTAAAATTGTGAATTCTACCAAAAATGGACACAATTTTTCTTATAATTTTATTTTAGAGACCATCTTATTAGCTTTGTAAAAATACCGTGTTTATTATTTTCCATTTGCTAGAAGAAAAAAAACTACAATTGTTTCTGTGAAAGCAGATGCCGCTACTTTAAGCAAGATGTCATACTTAAAATGCGTTTTACTCGAAATGGGTTTTTTGAAAATGCTCAAACGGGGACAGCAATTGCTCAAAAAGTTTTGAAAATAATTAAGTGAAATTTGTGTGTGTATGTTCTGCATAACAGTAGAAGTGTTTTAACTTTCAGATTTATCAATCACTGTTTTATTACAAAATTTACAATCCCTTACGTGAATATAATTACTGTTTTTTTAGAGCTATTTCATATAATCACTAAGATAAAGTGCTCTAGTTTATGTAAAAATCAAAATATATCTTATTCTGAAAGTCATTTCAAAAATAATTAGCAAAGCAGCATATCAAAATTGAAAGTTTGTTCATAAACTCTTTGTACAGAATTAGCTTCATTTATGTAATTTTTTGTCAATTTTTACCAATTTTTCCCCCATTTTAGTAATAATATTGTCTTTTCCTCTACTTAATTTTAGCATATTTTTCTGAAAATGTACTAAATAAATCTAAAAACTACAAAAAAAAAAAAAAAAAAAATCACCATGAATTCATTATTTTTATTAAAAAAGTTGTCGCAAGTAGAAGGATACGTTAACAGCTTTTATTTAAAGTTTTTTTTTCTTTTTAAAACCTACAGTCAAGATTAAGGCATCCGACTACGTTCGGAACCGTGATTTTAAAAAAGTGCATAAATGAATCATTTTCATGATATGTAGTGTCACTTAGATTAGAAAACATGTATAAAATGGTTTTAAGGACATTTTTTGACAAAAAAAATTATTTAAATACAATATTTCGGCAAACAATTAACTTAGAATAACCTTTTTTCAAAATGTTTTCCTTTTGTGAAAAATGCTTCTATCATAATAATATTTTGCCTGTACATAGCTCAGACCTCTGCACACACAGGCGCAACTATGATTTTTGAAAAATTCACATTATTTTCAGAGTTACCACCCATTGAAATAATTATCGGGTTTTTTTTCTTAAAATTTTTCCCCTGTGTTGTCGTAAAACATGGATAAACCCACTTCTAAGCTATATATTTAGTAAATTCTAGTTGAACCTCTGTACACAGGTCTGAGCTATATACAGGCAAAATATTATTATAATAGAAGCATTTTTCACAAATGGAGAATATTTTGAAAATGGGTCGTTCTATGTTCATTTTTTTGTCAAAATATTTTGTACTTAAATAATATTTTATTGTAATACTATTCTTAAAACAATTTTATATACATTTTCTAATCTAAGTGACACTAAATATCATTAATATTATCCATTTATACGCTTTTGCAAAATCACGGTTCCGAACGTAGTCGGATACCTTAAAGTGCACGAAAATTGGACGACTGAGAAAAGCTTTTAACCGGACTGACTCTTTAGTTCGGGTATAAAGAGCTGGGATTATGAAATGCGGCAATGTGTATATTATTCACTACTCGGTACTCACTTATCAATTATCATCGATTTAGTTTACGTATATTGAAGAAAAATAGTTTTGTTTTGTTTCAAAAATCATGTAACCAAAAAGTTTTTGTTTGTTTAATTTGCAATTGACGTAAAATTAACTCATTAAAAACTTCTTTATTCTTCAATCTATATTGTTTAATTTTTCAATTCACCCGTGTAAAGAACGGGTATACCAGCTAGTATTATATCCTTATATATAAAAATCTTCTGTGGGTGTGCATGTGACTAAACTCTTCTTAAGTGGCTGGAGCGATTTGGATGAAATTTTTTGTGTGTGTTCAAGTGGATTCGAGAATGATTTAGATTCACAATTCGGTCAGATATCACAATTAGTTAAAAAAATATTAATTAAAAACATTCAACTCAATATTCACCTTTATTTTTTAATAACGTTATTGTTATAAAAATGACGTAAGTTGGCGTCGAAAATCGATTTTCAGCCAAACTGGCCAAGCAGGGGCTTCATTGTTACAAAAATGCAGACGAATATCATGCTTTTTAGCGTTTTTAATTAATATCTTTTCAAATAATCTTTATATGTTTAATTCTTCTGTGCGTATGTATGTGCTGAAGTCCTCATAATGCAAAGTCATTAGTTCGTATGCCGTTTTATGTGTGCGAGCTATATGTTTATATATATGCTTTCCATATTAATAAACCAAGATGAAAAAGTACCAACCCTTTTACATTATAACAAATATGACTATCAAGTCATCTATAAATTAATAATGAAATAGAGCAATCCATTCAGCAATTTGTGATATACATACGAGAAGTATGTACGCAAAAGTTATGGCTTATTATTACGGAACTACCCATCAGAATGTAATAAGCTGATCATCCGTGGATTGGAAGACACTTCGAAAAATTTTGAGCCTAGTCCGATCGGCCACACGTGAACGTATTATTCGGCAATCGCAGACGATAAACTTGTAATACTAACTTCATTAGTAAATATGTGAACTCCACAGCAAAAGGTACAGTACGTACTTTGGTTAATGGAATTTAAACCAGTCACGTGTGTACAGCGACGTGTTCAAGCAGAATAGTCTTGCCTATTCTTACTTATCAGGACTCCTACAAAATGAATCCCGCACACGATCAACATTTCCTACTGTCACGTAAACGTTAGGTTCCTTGCCAGTTTCCGTCACCAAAGTTCCCATCTCCTTTAAGGTTCTTTCCATTGGTGGATGGATTTTGATGTAGGAGGATCAACATTCCATTCACTTCGAACACGTCGCTGTACACGCGTAACTGATTTAAATTCTGTTAACCAAAGCACTCACTGCACCTATTGCTACAGCGTTCACATATTTACTAATAAAATCAGTGTAACAAGTTTATTGTCTGCGATTGGCGAATAATGCGCGCACGTGTGATCGATCAGACTAGACCCCAAAAATCTCGGAGAAGTTCCCAATCCCCGAATGAACAGTTTATTACATTCTGATAAGAAGTTCCGTAATAATGTCTTAACTTTGGGATACCTTAAGCCCGGACACCTTGTAGGTGTTTGTAGATAAATGTAAAATTTCGGGGACATTCCACTAATATTGTGAACTGTTGCTCCTGCTGCTATTACTATAAAGATTATTGTTATTATTATTAACTTCCCTTCAGTTTCAAAGAAAATAAAGTATCCTAAATAAATATATGACATCCATAAAAATAATTGGCTTAGTGCTCTTCTTAATGAGTGTACGGTGGTTCAGTGTGGATCTAAAATCTAAGTATTCAAATCTAATCGATTTATTCTATTAAAAATCTAATAATTCTAAACTTCTAAGTAATTCAGGCAGAACTCTAAATTATTACACTTCTGTTATTAGTTTATATTATTTAATTAGGAACTTAAAACTTCTGATACTAATCTACAAGCAACTATCTCTGCGATCTAATACATAGCAAATCTAATCTTTAATGATGGGAAGTTTTAATTCTTGCGATACTTCCTTTAAAATGAAAGTCCTCATAGACCCGTTATCTAGCAATATTCTAACAGGCAAATTTTCTTCATTCGTGGATGATTTAACTGTCGCGGTGGCTGTTTGTAAATATATTGCATAAGGGGATTTTATTAACGAATCATTTTTATTGTTTTCCTGACAGTGCAAAGTGGCTGTAACAATTTTAGTTTCGTTTTTGCCACCGGCTTTTCCAAGTTGGTAACAAAGAGCTCTGTTGTGTTTGTGATTGCAAATATCGCAAAATTCTTTTTTCTTACAGTCTTTAATCCTGTGATTTTTTTGCAGACATAAAAAGCAACGGGCTTGTTTGCGTAAGATATCTTTTTTGTCATCGATGCTAACACTAAGGCATTGCTCCGAATGATGCGTCGATTTGCAAAAAATGCAATTATTTTCAGTAATAGGTACTAAATATTCAACTGTTTTGCTAACTTTAGGAGAATTGTAAGATCGACCGTAATCTCGATGTGATTCACGCAATTTGCCGCTATTCGTGAAGCTATGCTGTGGTTTCGGAACGGAATAATGATTATTAAAATTTTTCTTCCTTTCAACTTTCGAGTTTTGGAATAAAACAGATTCCCTGCATTCAATTTCGACTTTAAGAAAGTTTAATAAATCCATGACATCAAATTCGTTTTGAGAGTCTTTTTCTAATCGCGTTTATGGTTAAAAGCTAAAGATAATTCTTTTAGAATCATTAAACAAACATTGAAAAAGGAAGTTATTTGTACCATTTGTACTGCAATTCGCTTTCAGTTCACACGTAAGATTGTCAGATGATTCATCGGAGAGTTCAAGTGTTTTATTCGCCACAAAATGGAATAGTTTTTGAAAACCAATTTTTAATTTCAATGTTTCATTCTAAGAGTTTTCTCCCCAAAATGTTAAATTGGTTAAGACAGAAGATTTCTCTCTTCAATTTTTAAGAATGTATAAATTATGTTATTTTATATATTATTAACGATACATCTTATGCATCTTATATTTCTCGATATTCATTAAATGAAGCTCTCAGTGACATGCACTTAGTACAACAACAGAGAAAAAATTAATATAACGAGTGAAGAATATTTTTTTTCTTTCCGGAATCGCATGCTGTTCTGAATATTTGTGACTCTTTGTTTCGCTTTACAATAACCCACGAGAATACCATAAGAGAAAGTATCATTGGAATGTAGGAGAAACATTAAAGCAATATATTAATTAATATTTATTAGTAAAAGAAAATTTGTGTAGAAATGGGTTTTAATCTATGTAGGTATCTTATCTTCGCAGACAACAATAAAGAAAGCCATTACTGTGAATAATATGGAATTTAATGATAAAAACTGTTAAAGCATATTTATAAAGAATTTCTCACTATGTTGCAAATAAAACATCATTCGCATGGCTGGCACTTTCTTATTAAACTATTATGAATAATTAAACACTGGCTTATATATATATATATATATATATATATATATATATATATATATATATAAATGTTTCGAATAATCAACTGCATGAAAGATGTTAGTTATTTTAAATTAACGAGATATTTTTCCATGAAATGTTTTTCAAGTGTGGGCACATTAAAAATACTAAGAGGAAAGCATAACTAAATAAAATATACTTTTAAATGAATATAAATCAAAAACATAACTCTGTCGAAATGTATAATTATGATGTTTATAAATTTGTTTATGCAGATTGTATTTAGGTGTGTGTGTTAAGGTGATGTCTATATATATATACATTATAAACACCATGCATTTGGAAAAACGTTTAAACGGATAACTTTTTTTGATATTTATTGTGATTTAAAGAAGAATATACATATTAAAATTACTTTGAAAATATTATCACAAAACAAAAATTTTAAAATCCATTTTTTGGGGGGGGGGGGGGAAAAAAAATGAAGGAAAAAAAACAAGTTTTAAAAATAAAGAAAAAAAACTAAAGAAAAAAAATATTTTCAAAACATTCATCTCTCTCTCTTTTATGAAAATCATTCATATAATAATATATTTTGTCTATTTATGACCGTCTTGGTGGCGTGGTTGGTTTGTCACTGGCCTTCTGCACCTAAGGTTGGCGGTTTAACCCCGGCCGAAGTCGGTGAATTTTCTCGATGTAGATAATCGACAACGGCCATGTAGTATAATTATACAGCATGTTAAAGACCCGTAGAGTGTCTGTTTGTGATTTAGGTGCTCATGGTAAAATTAAAAACCCAAGTGTGCATGCTCACATCGTCAGAGCTCAGGTGCCTCCCTCTAGGGAGGAAGCATGGAGTCAAAATTAATTGCGTCAAGTGGCACCGCCTATATCAGGGGTGGCGAACCTTTTTGGATCAACGTGCCACTTTTTCTAAAAAAGTGTTTAATGGAGTATAGACGTGCCGTCAAATATTTTTGACTTGTGATTTTTGGGAAAATAATAAAATAAAATACTAACCACTCAAAACTCTTTATTTACTATTAAAGAAATGCATTTTGCACTGTATAGCAGTAAACGTTTTGGCTATACGTGTAACTCAAATTAAAGTAACATTAGTGAGACTTCTGTTGTTGCCGATTAGATGACAAATAACTTACATTAGGATTGTAAAATGTTATTTTTAGCAGAACACATGCTGAATTAGAGTCATCTGCCAAATGGTTTTCTAAGTGAGTCTTAAATGTTATTCATCTCTGAAAATAATAATTCTCGGTCATAGGTAGATGAAAATATGGTTAAAAAATCATGAGTCAGCATCTTCAAACGGTTAAATGTATCTGGAATCGAATTCTATGTTTCCAAAATTTCGTTACTGACATTTTTACATATATGGCTTGATAATTTTCTGTTTCAATCAATTCCAACATTTTTCTTGTTTTAATAAATTTTTGAATCCATATTGAAGTAGACTGGAAATTAAGCACAGTTGCATTTCAAATTCCTCAATCTCTTCCAATCGAATTGGGACAAGTTCAGTTTATCAAATGAAGTCACATCAAGGTACATAATAATTATGGAAATAAGTTCTTGAATAACTTCTTTTTCTTCTGATTTTTTTCAAGTTTGGGAAGTACTAGTAGTTTCTTGTAATAATATCATTTCTGAAAATATGCAATTTAACGTCAAAAGCATTGAGATCCCGCTTGAAGATAATATATTTTATTTGTATCTTGAAATTACATTCAATTCTTTGAAATGCTGGCATATGTCTGTAAAAACGCGACTGATCACTCGCGTTTATTCGTAATACTTCATAGTGAACTTTGTTATTTTGAATTAAAATGCTAACCGTTTTTTGATCGTGGACGTGTCCAAGTAATTGTGTCGCGTGCCATTGGTTCGTCATCCCTGGCCTATATGGTGCCGCGCTAAAAAGTAATATCAGCTCCTGGGGAATATACTAGGTCTGCAAAGGTTAAAAATACCAATGTGCAGCCCCATTAGATAAAAAAAAAACTATTTCGCCTATATAGCTACGACTTCTATACAGGAGCTGAATTAGGAATTTTTAAAGGTATTATTTGGAATTGTGGATTTAATCATATTTTAATCGCAGTTGAGAAATTTTAACAAAAAACACCAGCTACTATTTAAATTGATAGTAACTCAGAAATTCTGAATATTTCAAAACTCCTAGTTCAACTCCAGTTTAGAAGTCCGAGCTATATATAGACAAAATATTATTATTATAGAAGCATTTTCAATATGAAGATAATGTTTTGAAAATATGTCATTCTTCTGTCATTTTTTGTAAGAAATGGATTTAATTTTTTACTGTAATAAATATTCTTAAGACAATTTTATATGTATTTTCTAATTCAACAGGCACAAAGTATCAACAAAAAAATATTCATTCGCATGGTTTTTCAAAAAATCACGGTTCCGAATATGCAGTCTTACTAACTGTTATTTTTTAATGCAATTGTAGAAGATTTAAGTTACATACAACTATTATAATTGACTACAAAAGTCTTTAATTTTCCTTGACACATTAATAACATTTTTACTTCAAAATTAGCCCAAGGGTTTTTTTGACCGAACAAAAATAATTAATTTTTTTATAAACGTTTGCTCCATATTTATTAATAGGATATTGCTTGACGTACTTTTCCAAGTCTTGTGGAATATCTAATGTCCCACATATTATTTCTAAAGTAAATTCTGAATTTATTCATTCAAGAGAAAGTTATTCTATTGATGTTTTAGAGGTATTTTTTAAACGTAACGTAACGTACACCCATACCCCATCAGATATTTATAAAATGAGTACTTTTAGTCAAATTTCATTCTTCACTTTCAAAGTGTCCAGATTATTTCACGTTTAGTAATATTTTGGAAACATTCTTTTTCTGTATGTCATAACTATAAATTTATTCTGTAGCTTAATTATTTAAGTAAAGGAGAAAGAAAATTATCTTTACAACTATATTTTCATTTAAGCTTTTTGATTATTTATGCAATTCTTGTTTACTAATTTTTTTCCATTAAATTCTAGCCAATTTATATAAAATCACTTCATATTAAATAAATTGTTTCATATATTTAAGTCATGTTATTGGATGCAAAAACAACAAACAAACAAAAATTATTTCTTTAACGGGTTTGATTGTGGATATATGAAGAATGTTTGTTTTGCTTTAAACCGAGCTCACTAGATGGCAGCAGGATAAAAGTGAATTATTCTTGCAATGTGGAAGTGAATTGCAAAGCTTTGAAAACTTAATTTAGTTGTTTAAAATCATGGTCAAAGACAACGCGAGAGAGAGAGAGAGAGATAATATCTACACTGGCATTTCTCCCTCCTCATCTACGCCTCAGTAAAGCAGGAAGTTTTAATCATGGTTGATTTATCTGAAGGGGTGTTCATATCAATTGAGTTTTAATTAAATTTTTTTTGTTTTTCATCCTTGAAAATATCTGTTTATAAATGTAGGTGTTTCCAGATAGAAGGACATAAATAATACGAGCGAGGATATTTTTTCTCTGCGCGACAGATATATTGTATACAAGTCCAATAAAATGATATGATAAAATTATTTGAGTTACAAGTCAGATTAAAGTTCTATGTATTTTTTAAATACTCGGCAAGTGTTTTGGCTGAAAATGGAACAAAAGAATAATTATTTCCCCGGACATTTTGAAATCATTTTCCCAAATTCCTAGATAAAAAGAAATGCTCCTTATATTGCACTGTTTATAAAATATCGCGTTATTTACTATACGGTGAGCTTGTTTACTTTAATCTGAAGAAACTATAGTTTCAGTTTCAATTCGAGTGTTGTTAAATTTTAAAAGATTGAATTTAACAGCTGTGTGTGTGACTTTCACTTTCAAAATGCGTGACACTTATAGAAAGTTTATGCATTTAAATATTAAGGTATCCGGACTACGTTTGGGACCGTGATTTTGCAAAAGCGTATAAATGGATAATATTTATGATATTTAGTGTCACTTAGATTAGAAAATGTATATAAAATTGTTTTAAGAATAGTATTACAATAAAAAAATTATTTTACAATATTTTGACAAAAAATGATCATAGAATGACCCATTTCCAAAATATTCTCCTTTTGTGAAAAATGCTTCTATTATAATAATATTTTGCCTGTATATAGCTCAGACCTGTGTACAGAGGCTCAACTAGAATTTGTTAAATATATAACTTAGAAGTGGGTTTATCCATGTTTTACGACAACACAGAGGAGAAATTTTAAGAAAAAAATGCCGATCATTATTTCAATGGGTGGTAACTGAAAATAATGTGAACTTTTCAAAAATCCTAGTTGAGCCTCAGTACAGAGGTCTGAGCTATATACAGGCAAAATATTATTATAATAGAAGTATTTTTCACAAAAGGAGAACATTTTGAAAAAAGGTTATTCTAAGTTAATTGTTTTTGCCGAAGTATTGTATTTATAAATAACTTTATTTGCCAAAATGTCCTTAAAATAATTTTATACATGTATTCTAATCTAAGTGACACTAAATATCATGATAATTATCCACTTATGTGCTTTTTTAAAATCACGGTTCCGAACGTAGTCGGATACCTTAAGTGCATGAAGTGCCCTAAGACTCCATTCACAACCAAACGATATACTTTTGTAACCAATAATCCAGCTAATATTTATATGCAAACACAGAGACAACAAGGCATTCAATAATCCTGTAAAATTAAGGGAGTCTGACATGTCCACAGGTGCCTTTGTTAAATTGCATAAGTTTAAATGCCTTTTTCTCAAAGAGAAACTACTTACTTCTCATGGATACAATTTTAACTGTATGTTATGTGTACTATCAACAAAACTTTTTGAAGGGTTTTATCGTTTTGTTAAAAATTAAAATAATTATGAATTTTTTAAAAAAATATTCAATTTTTTTCCATATAACAGTTTGAAAAAGCTTTATTAAAGAAAGTTTGCTAGATATATCTAATTTTCTCCATTAAAAGGTGTAAACATGTTAAAAGCATGCTCACTGAAAATTTGAGGATTATATAATAAGTGGATTTTGAGAAAAAGGTACATAAAGTGAAAAATATTACGTTTTGAGAAAACATGCTTTAAAGTAAAATGCTGTTGTAATTTGTAGAGCAATTACTTTTTCTAGTACTTTCCAGAAGAATATGAAACATTTTCTTTACCCTCTACACCTACAAAAGGCCCTTCTAATTTTTTCTTTTTTTTTCAATACTTTTAATAAGTTTGAATTTTTTTAGGATATAAAGATGCTTTCGTTGAGCTACATCAAAATGCTCCTACGTGCATCTAATTTTTTGAAGCAGGACATACAGTTATAATATATAGTTCAATATTACAATCTTTTAAAATCATTAATTTTGATACATTGAACAGTGCGATAGCCATTCTCTCTTATGCCTAATTTTAGAGCTTTTAATTCCACAAATGATGATCTTAAAATCGCTGACCACATAAGGTGTGTGTTATTAACACCATACCGTGTAATACACTTTTGGACAAACCCAATACACTCTATTTTTTCCACTGGAACATCATATGGATTTCCGCTCTACAAATACTTACGCAAGGAGAAACACATGTGCTCCTAACACAGCTCATTTAATGCGCATCAAGGAGAAGCTTTATTTAAAAAATAAATAAAAATACTTTTAATTACCGTATTTAATCATATCATATATCATTTTAAACAGAAATATTTGAACTTTTAAAAAATATTAAAAAGTGAAAATTTCAAAAATTCATGTGTCGGACTCTCTTAATATACACAGACATTTAACATTCCTATATATCTCAGTGGTCTTCAAACTTCTTTGATTCGAGGAACCTTAGAATTATAAGGTGTTTTTCGGGGAACCTTATTCATCACACCTTTAGAAGATTATATTTTAAAACAGTGCTTCTCAAACTTTCAATATTCTTGACCCAATATTGAATCATCCTTTTCATCGCGACCCCCTCCATACAATAACAATGTATTGAATTCAATAATACCATACTTTGACACTAAAGCTACAATACGACTTTAACCTCTTTCATGCCACCGACGTATATAACCGTCTCTCTCAGCCAAAGCATTAATTTTCTGGACGTATATATACGTCTTTCCGAAGCACGATCTCTTCTGTGCACTCCTATCGATAAAATTATTCCGAAGGTTTTGGAATGCAATAAAAGAACTTTGACAATGTTTGCGAAGGATTTACTTATTTCATAAGATTTTTGCGTAATTATTCCTTTTCTCCTCCCCCTTCTCCAAAAAAAAAAAAAAAAAAAAACCTTGAAGTACGCACGTCTACGTGGAAAATGGCGGCATTGGAGAGCGAATCGCGTAAATTTTAATCGGCAGCTAAGGAAATTAGTTACAAACCGTACAAATCATGAAGATAAGTGTTAATACAAGCCTAAAGGGTCACTGGTAGTTATCAAACTTGTTCTTAACTTAGTATTGTTAAATTAATAATAAAGTACATTGTATAGTACTGATACATTTATAAGTGTATTACATCAGTGCAAAAGTGTATTTTGTATTTTATTATATCAGAAAGTATTCTGTTTGCTTACTTTCAGTAAATTAAAGTTTTTTTTAAATAATCTTTTGTTTTCGACTTTTCAGTATGCTCGCGCCCCTCGCCATTTACTTGTCCTTTGTAAGCTCTGGCTTGGGACACAAAATCTGACTTTGCAGGGGGACCCTAACATTCTTTGTTGCACCACTGTCCCATTTTCAAGCCGTGTAGGGCAGCGATGCACGTTAAATCTGTCGAGAGCTGAAACGTCCTCCCGTTGGTGTAGTGTGGTAGTTAGGAAGGGGAGTGCCAGCTCAGGTGTCGCCCACGTCACTTCACCACGGTTCAAAATTACGTGGTCCGTCGCCAAAAGCCCTCTTGTAGCTAAACAGTGCGACATTAATATTCAATCAATCAATCAATCAATCAGTCCCATTTTCGAAACATATGAATTAAGTGTTTATTAACATCGCACTGTAAGGGTTACTGGCTACAGAACTCGTAATTTTAAATCGGGATCAAGTGACGAGGATGACACATAAGCTGGCACTCCCCTCTTTCCTGAATTCTACACCATGCCAACGGAAGGATACTGAGCCATAACAGATTTAACGTACATCAACCCTTATACATGGCGAGTATTCAGTGGCTGGAGGACTCTTTAACTCTCGACTCGCCAGCCAAGAGTTCATGACCATGATCACTCACCTACCTAGACAACATATTTACTAACAGTGGCGTAACGTATACCCCCGCATTGTGGGGTTTCCAGGAGTCTAGGGGGGCCCAAAACCTGACTTTCGAAGGTCTCCGTTACGCCACTGCCCTTAGGAATGTCTCGTGGAGCCCCAAGGTTTCGAGGAACGCAGTTTGAGTATAACCGCTATTTATAGTTAAATTTTAATTAAAAAAGTCATTCTTTGCTAAGAATAAAAACAAAGCATTATTTTTGTCATATAAAGAGATATTCAGAGTACATTCAGTCCGCATTAAGCACTAGGATATTTAATTTTATTAACATGCAATTATTAGCTATTTCTTTTATATATTTTATATTGTGATATTTTTAAGGTATCCGACTATGTTCGGAACCGTGATTTTGCAAAGGCATGTAAATGGATAATATTTATGATGTTTAGTGTCACTTGTAAGTGCAAAATACAAATTTTTTGCACTTACCTTTTGGAAACTTTATAACCATCTCATTTACACAAAAATACCCATAGTTAGAAGTTACTCACTTTTTATTCACAACAGCTAAAAATACTAATCGAAAATTAATACGCACTAGTTAATTGGAAATTTTAAAATGACACTCGGTTTTTTTCTCTGTTTGACCCTCTTTTTGATTCCTGACTCGAAAGAGTTCTTTTTCGACATTGCAGAGAAGAAAATAGTGCATCCTGCTGCATGAGGTATGCTTTCTGTTTCCAAACAATGTAAAGCATTGTTCCACTGAGCTTGTTTCCCCAGAACACACATATCCTAGAGATCCTCAACCTTTTTTTTTTATCACCACGGCCCGGTCAAAGTTTGATTATTTTACCGCAGCTCACTGAGTGTGAGACGTTGATTGTTTACATTTTAGATTGTTTTGACTTAATAGTTTTAATTTATAATTGTACTCTTAAATATGCCTGCAAAATAAAATACAACTACTCTATAAAAATGAATATAAAGATATTTAACATGTAATATAAAGTGATTTTCCATGGAAAGTACACCAACCAAAGAGAAATACACCAAAGGAAATAAAATATAAACAATTTCATGTTCCATTGTTTTAGAGTGCATAGCCCATTCTAGACAGGATCTTACAGCCAGTCCATTATTGATTTTGGATTTCCTTAGGGCAACGATTCTCAAACTGTGGGGTGAACCCTCCTAGGGAGGCGTGATAGCCCTCCCTAGGAGGAGCACAAGCATATAAAATGGTGAAAAAAAATGTTTAATTTTTATTTAATAGTAATTTAAAATATATTTTACCTTTATTACCCTTTATCTACCGCATTATGATTTACTGCAGTTTTTTTCATGCATTTTTTTTAATCACTACATTGAAAATCAAAGGATATAAATAAACAAAATACTAAACTTTGTGAAATTTAATCCGTTAGAGCTAATAAATTAATTAAAAATATTCAACTGTAAAATTAATTATACACACTGTTCACTTAAAATTAACAATCAAATCGCGTTTTCCAAAGTCTTTATTAACATACAATAAATAAATAAGACTTACCTTTTGACATTAACTATTTTTTCGGAACAAAAATGACACTTCGCAATCCGCTGAAAACGACGTCATCTGAAAACGCAATTTCTGCTATAAAACTAGTATTCGCCTTCCCCGCTAAAATACTTATCATAGAACCCGTGCTGCCCTATATCTTGGAAAAGTGGATTTAAAAGAATATTCCTGCTAAGTATCGTCAGAGTATTCGTAAAAATATGGTTGTTCTATGTAATTTTAAAGTGAGTGGTACTAATAAGTTCCGTCGGTAGATAACGGGTTAAGAGCAACATATACAAAATTTAATACTTATCTTGATAATTTGTACGGTGAAATTAAAAAAAAAAAGGTTGCATTGTAATTTTAGCGTCAAAGGACTTTATTATTATATTTAATACATTGTTATTGCATAGGGTCAGCGCGATAAAAATTATGATTGAAAATTTGGTCGCAAATACGGGAAGTTTCAGTAGCACTGCCTTAGGGCATATAAAGTCGTAGCCCTGATCAAAGGTCTCCGGTGGTATGAAACAACAACAGAGTAGATAAATGAAGAAATAAAGAAAACACACATGAAAAAAAATTTACAATTGAACTTTATTCAGCTTTTAACTTTACATGGCCATATTTTTTTCAGTAATAATTGATGAAAAAACTTTTTCAAAGAAGAGAATGGAAATTTATTTAAAGAGGCATATACTAGCTATTTTTCATTTTAACTAAAATGTCATTTTCCTTAAAAAATAGCAAACAACTATAAGCTTTAATTAAGTAGTACTGCAAAGTGTCTTTTAAGCATTTTTCATTTACCAACATTTGTCAGCATCAGACTTGCAATGAAAACAACTGTACAACTTTGTAGCATATTACAGACGCATAAATTCTCTAGTCATTTATTTTAAAAATTAAATTAGATTTGTATCGGACATGGACTTTTCCAACCACCAAATACCTTATCCAGCTCCTGAGCCGCTGCGATGGTAAGGCGATCTTTGAATGGTCCACTAATGACCTGTATGCTGATGGGTAACCCGTCGCTAAGTCCTGCAGGTACTGCTGTTGAGGGGAATCCTAACATATTGAAAATGGCAGTATGTCCTACATTCCTCAATTTGGGAATTGTTGTATAGAAATGGGGTGGAGGCTCTGGATGGGTTGGGAACAAGAAGATGGCATCATCGTGGAAGATATCTTCAAATTTCTTCGCAAGGGCTGCAAATTTCTCCAAAAAATTCTGGTATTGTTTGTCTTTTCCAGTTCTGTTAATCACACAGAAGAATAATACAGGAAAAGTGTGATCGGATAACCGAAAAATGCTCTTGAGTAGCTCCCACCAGACGTTGATGGAATCTTTTCCATAGGCCATCTCTGTTTGTAATCCGGAAGATCCGGCTTCTGTACATTTAGCCATCCATATATCGAGAGCATATTGAAGTTCTTCAATATTCAGTTCTGTTGCCTTTATGCTGAACTTTTCTTCGAAATGTTCAGCAGCCTGAAAGAAAAAAGAGCTTTCAATCTAATCAAATCCTTGCTTTTAGTAATTTCATTAATCCTCTGTAGCTTATTGAGGATATTTATTGTACAAAATATATAAGATACCAATTAGAGTAAGTAGGGATATATTTTAAGTGTGACTATAACGTTTCATCATGGCATGAATTAAAACATTAATATTGATAAAAAAAACATTATTTAGAGGATAAAATACAATAAAACAGCTTTTGAATATCCTTTACAAACTATCTTTAAATTATATATACTGAGTGTCCATAATTTATGAAATTTGCGAGCTGTGTGTAGCAAAAACTATGCAACAGATTTGCATAAAAAATGGATAATGTCAAAATAAAATGATGGAAGTTTTATCGAGTAGAAAAAAATTAGTTTCAGAAACCACCATTAGATAGCATTGTGCAATGTAAACTAATGGCATATGCATATGTCATAGCCATAATAATTCTGTGCGGGCGCAGCAAACCACGGGATATAAAGATGCGAAAGGCGAGCTACAGTCATACTCGTTTCCAAGTCAAGGAAATGACGTTGACTCTCCAGGAACGTGCTTTTCTGTTGAAATTGTTTTACCAGAATGGAGACTCTGCTGCCCAAGCTTTGCACAAATTTCATTCTTTGAAGTGGTTACGATGAGGTCCAATAAGTAATCAAGGACTAACAAACATGATTAGGAAATTTGAAACAACGGGAACATTGGGGATTCAGCCAGAAAGGGGACGAAAGTTGGTTGCTGCACAGGTAGTGGATGATGTAGCAAGTGGAGGAATACAGATCACAAACCATCGGCCTCACTGGTGTTCGGCGTATTGCAGCATCTATTGACCAATCCCGTTCAACGGTTCATAAGATTCTTCGAAAGGTCTTACGCTACTATACCTATAAACTGTCACCAGTGCAGGAGTTGAGCTCCACGATGAATATCTGTGGAAAATTTTGTAGACCGACAAGGCCCACTTACATCTGGAAGTTGCGTTTAACACACACATTAGCCGTATTTCGGCTGGTACAAAACAACATGAGTACCTACAAATTCCATTACATTCTTCGCATATAACGGTTTGGTGCTGCTTTACTGCAACCTTCATTGAGAGACCATTTTTTTTCGAAAAGCACAGCGCTGCAGGGCTAGTGAAATTCACCATCACCGGTCAATGATACACTTCATTATTAATTAGAGCAATCCGTTATTCCGGCTTTTCAGGCAAGGCGATGTGATACAACTACAGTGTTTATGCAGGATGGTGCTCCTCCACACATCACTCTTACTGTGCTCCGCCTCCTCCAATCAAGTGCTCCGCCACCATTTCGGGAATGATGGAATCTTTAGCCGGCATTTTCCAACAACTTGGCCTCCTAGATTCTCTGACTTGAATCCCTGCGATTTTTGGCTGTGGGGATATATCAAGGCCATGGTTTATCGTGATCCCAACATATATCTATCCGATCTCAAAGAAAGCAGAGAACGCCATGTGCGTAATACTTCCCAGTTCATGCTGCTTTCAACAGCCGAACCTGCAATTTTACGCTTCCAAATGGCAGCAGACAATGATGGACAGCATATCGAGGATGTTTTGTAAACTTTTGTAGATTATTTATATGTTTTCAATAAAGCTATGATTCACCATCTAGGGGGTGTTTTTTAAAACTCATTATTTCTTCCCTCTCAATAAAATTTCCATCATTTTATTCTACCATTATCCAATTTTCATACAATTCCGCTGTATAGTTTTTGCTACAGACTGCTCGTAAATTTGAAGTGTAATTATGGAACCCAGTATTTGCTCGAATAATCTACAATTTAATAGGACAGTGCACTCGTAAAACTTTCGGTTATTTATAGATCCCATGTTGCGAGAAGAACCATTTGCTATCAAATAACCATCCGAATTTTGTGATTCAACCTACTAATACACTACTGAAGAAAATGCAAGAAATATATTAGAGAGGCTTTGAATTTCTTTTCTAATGGCTTAAAATGAATAGTTTAAAATTTACATTTCGGGATACAGTTAAATATTTCTCTTTCCGAATTTTTTTTTTTTTTTGATGATTACTTGTTTTTGAAGTTGAAATTGCCGAATTGTTGAACTAGGAGTAAATGTTTGTTATTTGCAGTCACCCTAAACAATTATTTTTGAAGAATCTGTCACTAAATTATTTGCTAAATTATACAATTTTAAATCATTAGAATTTAACTGATAATTTTGAAATTAAAACCAAACAAATTTTATTTCATCATGCTGATTAAGGGTAAATAAAGAGCAGTCGTTAGACTATCAAACGCAATATTCTAATGAGCTGCGGTTTCGAAAAGAAAAGAGATTTTTTTTTTCAAATTTCTCAAATTTGCTCTTTTTTATTCCGAAAAATTCTGAATTCCCTTTTTCTGAAGTTAAACTGTGATATATTTATTACACTATTATAAAATCATAAAATTATTAAGGATATCATATTTTAAACTGCAGTATAAATATAAATATGTTATGTGACACTGAAAACGAAACACCAAAGGTTGACCAGAAAATGAGAAAATTGGATAAGCATTAAATGAACAATGAGATATTTACTTTAAAATAATAATCGTAATACAGAGTGAGAATAAAATCAGCTCTCGTAGGTTGTACGGCCATCGCTGATATCAATATATGAAGCAACACGTCTAGGTGCAGAGTCAGTGAAAGTCCAAAGATTTCCAGAGAGAAACTTTCTATTTCCGGTAAGCCACTTACTAGAAATACAGCGGTGATAGGTTAGGCAAGCGACTTCTAATCCTATCCACAAAGAGTTTTATTAGTGACTGATCAGAGAAAATGGGGGCCAGAGAAGCATATCTTAGTACTTTGGCTAACACACGCAGCAAACAGAAGGGTGTTATCCTGTAAATATGGGATAACACCCTTCCTATCATTGAGATTTTCCGGTTACAATCATTCAGCCTTTCTCACCCACCCCGAAAGAAA
>BMAV01015578.1:108509-124107 GCA_019973955.1 Trichonephila inaurata madagascariensis | reverse complement strand
ATATATATAAGCAAATTTGTAATACAATGTCTTTCCTTAGAATTAGTTGCAGTCTTGAAAAAAAAACATCTCTTTCTTATTTAAATTTCCTGACTACATTATTTTTTTGACAGTCGTATGGCCCGCGAATTATCTTAAAACTTATTGATGTGGCCCTCGTGCGTTAGAGGTTGAAGACCCCTATTACAGAGCACCAGGTAATATGAGAGAAAGTTTACTTTAAATGGAAGAGGAAATTCATGGATCACGAAAAATTCATATTTGTGTCCTAATTTAAAGTGATTTCAAAATAACCAAACAGTTGTACCATTAAGATATCAGTTATAATTTAACTAATTTAAAGTATTCTGCCTTTCTTTTTGATACCAGTACTTTTATTGTTTAATTTATTTTTATGATTGTTCAAATTTTAGTTAAAATATTGATTAAAACATGGAATGATAAACATATTTCTATCCACGAATACTAGCAAATAAAAATTACGTCTGCCGCTATCTGAAAACAATCGTAGTTTTTCTTGATTTGCTCATTGAATAAATTAGTTAATTATGTGAATTCCACATACTAAATTAAATTTAGTAAGTTTAATGTTACATTTTTTTTTTACAGCAGTAAAAAAATGCTTTTTCTTAGTGTAAGAAAAGTTATTGCAAAGGAAAAGGTAAAACGGTAAAATAAGTATTTACCGTTTAGTTTGAGATGAAATATTTCAACAAATTTTAAAGAAAAATATGTCTTGATAAACAGTATTCATTTAATACTAGAATGGTGATAAAATTTGAAGCAATTATCTTTCATAAAATGATATTCTTTTGTAGATAATGATGCGTTTTGATATGAGATATCGTTTTAGATATTCATCAAAATCTATAGATAATATTATTAAAATATTAACAATCGTCTATGCCTATTCAAAAGAAATACTTTTGCAAATGAAATTTTCAAAAGATGTAATTTTTTTTTCTAAAGGTATTGTTAAATAGAGATATTTTTTGCATAAAGTAATAATAGTTCATTACATAACTAATTACGTATTAAATTAAGTAAAACAAGTAAGAAATTCATCGCAGAAATAAAACTAAGAATTTCTTTCTTTTATTTTTTGCTTCTTTTCATTTTTTTTCCTTCTTTTTTTGTTTAAGGGTTCAGATGTTATTTTAAAAGGAATGTTATACTTCGTAAGTAAATATTTCTGTTTTAAAAATTGATATGAAATAAAATAAGGTGTCCATAGAAATACAAGACAAAAAAATACGATATGAAACTCCAACAAATCAGATATTGCATCCATGACAATTAAGTTTCATTAAATGAAAGTAATAAGATCATGATGGATAATTTAATAACAGTTTCGATCTAATTGTAAAAGAATTGACACAGCTAAAAAAAAAAAACAATATAAAAAAAATTAAGTCAATTCCTTCTTTGAATGGATGAATAGAAAGTATTTTATAAGCGACTGAAAATTTGAATAAGATTTATATATAGGGAGAGAGGGAACTAATAGTAGGAATTCAAAATAGAGCATCATTTGTCTGCATTGTTGTAACAATACACTCCCGGTTTGGTTAGATAGGCTGAAAAACAAGTTTTCGATGTCAACTTTTGTCTTTGCTTTAACAATTACATTGTTACAACAATAGAGACGAATCTTAGTTGGCGTCAAAAACTAGTAATTAATTAAATTAAATTTAATCAATAAATTAATATTTGAAAAAACTGTATTAACATCAAGTGTCATCCAATTCAAGTTTAAAATTTATTTGAACTTGATTAGATGAATAGAAAGTAATTTATTAACGATTGAAAATTTGAACAAGATAAATTTATAAATAAGTACATAAATAAATATATATAGACAGAGAGTGAGCTAAAAGTAGGAATTTATATAAAAATAGCTCCACAAAGTATGTAAAATATATTTTTATTAATTAATAAATTTGCATATTTTACGTAAAATAAGGTTTTATATTCGTTTCTTCATTGTATCTGCTTTCACCAATAAAGATTGTATTTTTCAAAAATATATTGTGACAGTGAAAAGTTTCATTATAACTTCATATTAGAATAAAAGAAATTTAACATAATAATTTAAAAATTTAACATAATAATCTAAGACAAACTATTACTTTAGTCTATTGCAATCAAAATCCCACGAAATATTTAAAAACAAAGTTTGTCATATTTGTCTAAAGACCATCAAACTCTTTCCTTTCATTTGGCTTCTTTCATTATATATTTTAAAGTCAAACGATTTGGATTTCTCAGTGAATCGTCATTATTTTTTTACTTTTTTTATTTTGATAACAATTTTGTTAGCATTAAAAATCTGAGGAACTTTTGCGCATAAACCATGTAAATGCTTTTATCCATTGCATTTTTTTCTATTATTAATTAAATTTTGACAGTAGTTTTAATTAAATATTTTAATCTAAACGTATATATTTTAATTATAAATTAACATTTTTAATGTAATGTATTTACTTTAATTGCATCAATGAAAGTTAATTCATCACCAAGATTAAAATTATAAATTTTATAATAAAACAGCTAATAATTGGATTTCCGAAAAATTGTTTAAATAATTATTAACACACAAATTATAAAAAGGAGATTGCGCGGATCTTTTGAAAATTTGCTATCAAAAATCTTAATTTTTTAAATTTATTTAATTACTGAGAAAAAAAAAATGTAAAAATTTTATAAGAAATCAAACTTTTCTTTCTGTGGCCAGAATTGTGAATCGCCAATAAGTTCAATCTGGACCTTAGCCTAGGATGGTTGTCAGGAGAAAACAAACAATCAAATATTTACAATTACAACGTCTTTCAACTTTCTTCTATACCTAGTTTCGAACAATATTATTTTTTAAAAAATAAATAAAACAGTCAATACTCGAGTGAATTTTATATGCATATATTACCTTTAAAGTGTATAGTTAGTTCAATTATTTCATAGAATAACTAGGTATTTCATGAATAATTGATAAATAATAATAAGAAAAAAAAGCAGATGATATAATTTATTGTTGCTCGTATTGCACATTAACTCATATAACATTAGTTAAGCACAAAGGGGGAAAAACGAATATGCTGGAGAAATAGTTAAATTTAAATAACATAAAAAATATTTGATGGGAAGAAAAACTGTTGCTTCATAAAAATATAACGTAAACTTTTTCAAACAAAATTGTAAGAAAATATTAATTTAAATTTTATGAAATACCTTTATTTTACTTTTCATTATTTATTAGAGCAAGGATTACTGTAATGACATTTTGAATTGGGGTTCAAAATTGACTAACAGCAGCTAGAACCAATTCAAAGAACTTTCGAGTGCCGTATTTCATACTTTAACGATCAAGTAATCGTTATTCTATAGAATACGTAGTTACATCGTAGAATTCAATAATCTTATATACTTTAACTAACATGTTTAGTTATTTTATAGAAATACCTAGTTATTCTATGAAATAACGGATATTCCACTTTAACGGTAACATATATACGTATTAATTTACATTTTAATTCGGTGAGTGTAAGAGAAAATTTATTTCTTTGACCCCTGAACAGAAATGTTTAAATTCAGCCCTACATTTGGCATTTACCTAACTATCAGAAGAAAAATGTTATTAAAAATATTCAAAACCCCTGCATTGCCTGAAATTTAAGCTGATGCTTAGTATATTATACATTAAATGGATAATAATGAAAGATTTAAATGAAATCACAAGCAAAACTAAATAATTTACAAATTTAGGTGCTAATAATATCACTAAACAGTTAAAATTATTTGCAAGATATGAGAAAATTTAAAATTAAACTTACTGAAATCATTGTGGAAAATTTCTTTTAAATTACAGATCCATCAGCACGTTTGTACAGCAGAATGATTTTTGTCTCCGAACGCTCCCCGTCTGACCTTGGACTACTGCACTCCGTTTCACGTGTCGATGATAAACTTCAGATAGAATATCCTTCGTAAAAATGTTTCCTGAAGATAAAAACGTCAAGATGATGGAGCAAAAAAGGATCGTAAAGAATACAGGGTCAAAATAAAAAAAATTTAATGTGAATCAGCAAAAAAAAAAAAAAAAAAGATTGTTACCGTCACATAATCAATTGTTTCGATTTATGTTTTGTAGTCATGCACAGGAATTCTCCGCCCTTCAAATTTATACTATTTATCCACTTTCGTACTAGACATGCTTTAGAGCCGCGGTAGCCTAATGGTTATGTTCATGAGTTCGAGCCTAGTGTCACTGAAGATCCGCCGTTTAGACGGGGTTGATGCACGTTTAATCTGTCAACATTAAAGCGCTCGCGTTGGCTTATTGTAATAGTTTGCCGTAGGGTTTCCAATTCAGGTATCGTCTTTGTTACCTGACCATGGTTCCAAATTACGAGCTCCGTCTCCAATAGACCTCGTGTTGCTTTATAAGGCAAAATTAATAAACACTCACTCACTAATTTGACGTTTAATTGAAAAAATAAAACATGCTTTAACTTTATGCATGCAAATGTTCTTTTTTTCTTTTACTTATTTTATCTGTGACAAGTATATATATACTCTATCTACCAATAAGTAATTGTACACCTGTGAGAGATAAAAGAGATAAACAACATTTATTCATATTCAATAAACAGCACAGCCGATAACTGAGGCAATTACAGCCTTAACACTCCGAGGTATACTTTTCACAAGTTTTTGGATGATGGACAGTGGTATTTTTTATACTCGGTTTGGAGAAGACATGCAAGTTCTTTCACTGATTTTCCACTTTTGCTGCACCCCTTAATTCAGCCATCCAACTCGTGTAAGATGTTTTCTATAGGATTCAAGTCAGTACTCTAAGTAGGCTATTCCAGTCTGCTTACCCCATTGTCATCATACCAATCCTCGGTGAATATCGCAACATGACAAGTGGTACATTCCAAAAGTAACAATGGACTAACCTGTAAAATTGCCACAGCGTAGGAAGCACATTGTTGTCTGGAATAGTGGAAGAGAAATCAGCGTTAATGTTACTATGAATTGGGATCAAAGGTCCCAGTCCATACAGCGCGCGCGCGAGAAACATCCGCAAACTATAATTCCACCTCCGCCAATCTTTACTGTAGGCACAATGCATTCTGGAAAATGGCATTCTCCAGGCGTACACTAAATCCAGACTCTGACATGTGACTGTTAGAGATTCAACCTTAATCCATCACTCCAGAGAATATGTTTCTACTCATTTACGGTCATGTTTCGAAGTACCTTCCACCATTACAACTGAGCAGTACGTTTGAATTTTGTAATCAAATGCTTATATTCGGCAGCATGACTATATAAACGAAGCAAATATGTTTTTTTGCGTATGGTATTTATCGAAACAACTATCCCGGATGCGTGTTAGAACTCCTGTTGTATGTGGGCTATCGGTTTTATGCAGCTTTTCCAAGATTTGTTTGGACAGCTCTCGTCGATCTCTATCTCTTATTTCGGAGCTCTATCCGGTGAAAGAACATTCTGACAATCATCACCCACCTTGCACTTTGTAATCCCAAAAGCTACTGTCGATTTTGGAATGTTTAACTCGCTAGATCTGTCTCTTAAGAATAGGCCATTTCTATGATATCCAACAATTACGCCTTTCTCGAAGTCAGACAGCTCTGAATTTTTTTGGCATCTTGCCTGCGATTAATGCGAATACTGTTTCTTACACGATAATTAAGTACAGAAGGTGTGACGTAAATCAGGAACGCAGATATTCTCATGTGCATGTGTGTCCAAATACTTATTGGTAGATAGTGTATACACGAGGTAGGATTAAAAAATAACTGGAATAAGCCTATAGCTTAAAAATATTATCAATTAAGGTATCCGACTACGTTCAGAACGTGATTTTAAAAAAGTGCATAAATGTATAATTTTCATGATATTTAGTGTCACTTAGATTAGAATACATGTATAAAATTGTTCTACAAACATCTTGACAAAAAAATTACTTAAATATAATATTTCGGCAAAAAATTAACTTAGAATAACCTTTTTATTGTAATACTATTCTTAAAACAATTTTATATACATTTTCTAATCTAAGTGACACTAAATATCATGAATATTATCCTTATATTATAAATTTGTGGCCGTGATAGTCATATGGTTATGGCTGCGAACTTGTGTTTGGCGTTACTTCGACGTCCTTCAAGCCATGGTTTTGATTTCTGCCTCCACAAAAGTCTGTAGAAAGACTGATGCACATTAAATCTGTTTAGGTTCAATTTCTGACATTGTAGTTGTATAGAAATTTTGGGATAGTTGTACTTTCCTCATTGTGGTCAAAATAATGAAATATGTCGCCAATAGCCTTCTTACTACTTCAGAATGAGACTTTAATATACTTTCAACACAAACAGTTTTCATCAACGAATGCATGGTCGGAATTTAAACGTAAAGGCTCTAGAAGGCGCAAGAAATGATGTTACAGACGGCAAGAACACACAAAGAAAAAATAAATTACAAAGCAAAATTAATGGCGTGTGATTACAATAAATGTCCAAAACAGTGACTGACAAAGGCTATGTACGGTTATGTTAAGGTACAACGACGAAGAAAAGACAGCGAGTTACACCAGGGATGCCAGGCAAAAGATATGCATCAGGCATATCGTGCATTTCCCCCGGAGCGGCAAAAAGTCTGACGATTCAATGTACCTCATGCACAAGAGCCTTTAACTCAATGAAATCGAGACATAAAACCTTCTAGCGAGTTTAGAGGTTAAGGTACAGGACTACCTCTAGCAATCCATCTGTTTGGAAATCATATATCCAGATAGTTTCGCACATCTCGTTCAAAATGGCCTAGTGCTCCTTCTTATCTATATAAACTACAATATACACATCATTTACAACATACTAGCTGGTATACTCGTTCTTCGCACGGGTGAATTGAATGATTAAACAATAGAGATTGAAGGATAAAGAAGTTTTTAATAAGTTAATTTTACCTGAATTGCAAATTAAACAAAAAAAAAAAAAAGCTGTTTGCATTTCTCAGCTGAACTAAAAACAAACAAACCCATATTTGATGCTTTAAGTTTGTAGATCTAACAGCTGATAAAAAGGATTTTTTATATTTATAATGCCCCGTAATTCTCTTGTGGGTCGATTTTTGAAAACATTTTCCAAAGCTGATCTCTGCTCAGCAAAAGTAACACGTTGTTACAAATTTTGTATAATGAACACTTAAAAGAGTGTAAATAATTTATATCTGGATGAGTAATACGTTAATATTACTTCTATTGTATTTATTTAATGTTAAAATTGTAATAATCGCAAACAACGCCGTTCCTTACATTATAATGGCGATTCAATGGAAACATAGCGAAATGTTGGCGATAGAGCCAAGTTGGCATCATTATTGGGGACTATGTTGGCAATTTGGCGATTGATTGAACGGACGGTGCAGAAGTTGATATGCTGTAGCGCCACCTGGCGGTAAGCTGCAACAAAGAATGGTGGTAAGCTGTACGAAAACCTTCTCTACAAAAAAATACATATGCATGCCAATTTTCATAGTTAACGGTGTTGGGGCGAAGCGAGGTCATATATACAAACATCAATTTTTATAAATATAGATCTAGCAGCATCTATGCGGCCGCGGTAGCCGAGTGGCATATGTATCGAATCGTGGCTGGCTTTGTCACGAGTTCGAGCCCAGTACCACTAAAGACCTGCCGTTCAGGGCAGCAATGCACGTTAAATTTGTTCGAGAGCTGAAACGTCCTCCCGTTGGTGTGGTATTTAGGAGAGGGGGGTGCCATCTCAGGTGTCGTCCACGTCACTTGACCATGGTTCAAAATTGCGTGGTCCGTCGCCAAAAGCCTTCGTATAGCTGAACAGTGCGACGTTAATATTCACTCACTCACTCACTGGCAGCATCTATTGCCAATGCTCGTGCAGTTGTATTTGGCATATCATCCACCATACCCCCTGAATCCAACCAGGAGCCGAGAAAGGATTCTGTCTCACACAACTAATGTAAGAGCTAAAATGTCATCTATTGGGAAACCGCTCTCCGTACAATCTTTGAGCCTATAAACCAGTTCCGTAGATAAAATTCTTGTCAGAGTCTTTTCCCTATATTAGTGAAGGGCAATACCGTGCTGCGATAGACAACTACACATTTGCATCAATAGTCAAGGTACAATTTTGTATACAGGTTCTTCTTTCCCATATCCCATTTGCATGCTATTAGTGATGTTTTTCTTCAGATAACTGGCAATGGGAATGGAGCCTTAACATTTTAATGGACCAAATTTCCAAATGTGCCAACTTTCTTGCATTTTATTTCCTACCATGTATGCTTTTGATACAAGCTGTTCATCTGGATGTGTTTTATCACTTTTTAAAATTATGTCCAACTTTTATGAAACACCCTGTATATGTGGAAGTCTGCTGTTTATTTTATATTTTTCAAGGAATGGTAGGGGAACCATTACTAATCCTTTTTAATGTATTGAGATGAATATTTTTTAGATTCATAGTTAAAAAAGCCTATCTGGAAGTAATCAGTACTTCAAATCTGTCGAGTTAAAAGTATTCATGCTGACGTGGAGTGGTAGTTTGGCGAGCGAAATGTTTTTTTCCTGTGTCATTTAACTGAGGTTTGAAATTATGTCCATTAAGTGAGGTGTTAATAATCAGTGAATTAATCAACATTGAATAACAGAATTACATTCATTAGAATAAATATTCCTGTATGAATAAAAATTTTATCCTTTGAGTAATTTTTATCTTTATTCAAGATATAGAGATTTAAGAAATTATATTGTTAAACAATTATTTGGGAATAAGAGTTTCTTTTTAAATTCAAAATCAAAACTCTATGAGCTTATGCCATACAAAAAAAGTTCTAACGTTACATCATCAAAAACTACAATAGCTTACATTTGCTTTCTTCGTATCTTACTGAGTCATGCAAAATACAAATGATCCATTCGCATTAAGTCTGAAAAAAATACGTTGCTTTCAGTTATCAAAAAATATTTTATCGCTAAAAAAGATATTAAAAATTCTGAAAACCTATTGTGTTGTTGAAATTTTGAAGGTCTTCGAGTTGTCACACTGTAGATTATATATATATCCTTTATTTTATATCACTTAAATTTCATTTTATCTCTTTAACTCCACAGCTTTTTTTATCAACTTTCGCGAAATAATATTTTTAAAAGGTCACCCTTTCATCTGAAGTACTCTTACAATGTTTATTTGAGGAATTGTTTCGTTTTAAATTGATAAATATAAGCTAAACTTCTGAAAATGATGATGATCTAAATTTGTTCATTTGAATTCGTTTTGTTATGGGCCTTTAATGAAGTAAGAGTTAAAGCTAGAGTTATATATATATATATATCAACGCGTGCGTGTGTGTGTCGTACTATAAAGCAACACCGGTCGCTATTGGTGACGGAGCTCGTAATTTTGAACTACGGTCAAATGATAAGCACGACACCTGAGTTGGCATTCCTTTCCGAACTACCACACCACTCCAACGAGAAGACTTCGAACTCGACAGACTTAAGGTATCCGCCTACTTGTGACAACTTTTTTTTTTTTTTGAAAAAATGGAGAGATGGCGATTTTTTGTGATTTTTAAATTTATTTAGTATATTTTAAGGAAAAAATCGTAAAATTGAAAACAGACATTTTTTTTATCATTATTAAAAGGGGAAAAAACTGATGAAAATGTACAAAAAATTATATAAACGGGGCCCGCTATGTACAAAAATGTTTTGAACAAATTCTCAATTTTTCAATTTTAATGTGTTACTTTGTTATTCATGTTTGAAATGACCTTCATAATAATAGATATTTTAATTTTTACAAAAACTAGGGCACTCTATTCTTAGTGACTGTATGAAATTGCTTAAAAAAAACAGTGATTATATTCATATAAAGGACTGTAAATTTTGAAATAAGACAGTGATTGATAAATCTGAAGGTCAAAACACTTCTACTGTTATACAAAATATTCACAAAAAATTTCAGCAAATTATTTTCAAAACTTTTTTAGCAATCACTGTTCCCGTTTGAGTTTTTCGAAAAAAAAAACACATTTCGAGTAAAACGCATTTTAAAGTTTGACGTCTTGTGTTAAGTTACGGCATCTGCTTTCACTAAAACACTTGTAGTTTTTGTTCTAATAAATGGAAAATAAAAAGCTTGTATTTTTATTATGCTAAGAAGATGGTCTATAAAATAAAATTTTAAAAAAATTCTGTCAATTTTTGAAAAAAATCATTTTATTGTAGTCGGATACTTTAACGTAACGACCCTTTACATAGCTTCAGTGGCACCAGAGCTCAAACCCGAGACACGCATACTTTTAATTGAAAATAAATAGCTTTGGCAAAACAAATGGAATTCTCGACTCTTCTGAAAACACTAATACATTAAATCGTTCCATATCTCCTATAGAAAATATATTGAACCCCTTTTTCTTACAGGAACGAACATGATATACATTAAAGTAACGTGGTTATATAAACAAATCACATCTCAAAATGATATTCTCTTTGTTCCTTTTTAGGTATTATGCAGGGTGATTCGCTATTAGACCAAAAAACTTGCAGTGTGTATAGGAGGTATAGAAACGACTCGAAATCACACAGAATGCAGGGTTGTAAATGGCGTAGTTGAGAGCTATGTGGTGCAGAGAAAAAGAACAGATACAGCAACACATTAATGGGACAGAAAACATTTTTTGAAATATCTGTACAACAACAGGAGCTCGAATTTAAGACCAAAAATCGTCTAGCATACCTGCCAAAGGGGCTAAATGGAATTCCTATCTTTCTGGAAGATTCATGGCATGTCACGTATCTTTTCGGCAGCTACAGATATTCGAGCGATGAAGTTCTTAACTGTGTGTGAAGGAATGGCTGTCTCGTACACCAAACTCTTGATGTGACCACAGAAGAAGTAGTCCATGTACTTTCGAACATCTGCTGCAGTACAAGCTTTCAGTAAAATGTTTTTTGCCCTATTAATATGTTGCTGTTTCTGTTCTTTTTCTCTGCTTCTTTGCACCATAACTCGCAAGTACGCCATTTACAATCCTGCATTCCAGTGTGATTTCCAGTCATCTCTGTACCTACTACACATTCTGCAAGCTTATCGGTTTGCTAGAGAATCACCTTGTATACGCAAATAATAAATTTTGTGTTTTATGTTCATTAAATGTTTCTAAGTATTACAAGAAATATAAATTGTTAATATATTCTTGTATATTTTCTTTTATTCAATTCTTTAAATTATTATTTTCACACAACACACCGTATTTACCTTAATTCCTTTTAAAGTCTATGCTACTTTCTTTCAGGTACTCTTTTTCTTAGTTTTCTCATTAACTTGTTTCGATTTATCTTCATCTTTACCGATTTTACGCATATTATTAAGAGGGCTATTTTTTAAGTAAGGTCCGTTGGCTCGTATAGTTCCCTAGTTGGCACGTAAGCCGCAACGAGTCTCTGCGTCACTGACCAACATCCTTTGCGAGCACACTCGTGCCATTTCCAGCTCTGTAGCAGTCGTGTAAGCTTCGCTTAAAATGTTTAAGGTGATTGAATCGCCCGCCAAGTGTGAGATACGGTCTGTTATCCGTTTTTTGACTGCGAGAAACATGTCGGCTGCAGACATTCATCGCCACGTAACAGAAGTTTATGGTACAGAAGCAATGAGTGACTGCAAAGTTCGAAAATGGGTCAGGAAGTTTAAATATGGGTGATCAAAGTCCATGGCAAAGAACGCTCAGACCCGCCTTCTGTAATCATTTATGATTTGATGCAAGCAGTTGAAAAAAAATTCGTGAGAACATGAGATTCCCGATAACCACTCTTTCATTAAAATTTACCGACGTTTATCGGTCAGTGGTGCACAAAATTGTAACTGAAGACTTCAACTTTAAGAAATTGTGTTCTCGGTGGGTATCCAGAGTTCTCACAACGGAACACAAAGAGAAGAGTTTTGCCATTTCATTGGACTTTTTGATTCGTTACGAGGAAGAAGGGGATGACATGTTGAGTCGAATCTCGCGCGATCCTGGTGATGAAACATGGGTATATCATATCACCCCGGAAACAATCAACAGTCGATGGAATGGAGACACACATCCTCTCCCGTCAAGGTCAAAATCCAAACAAACGTTATCAAAGCGCAAGATTATCTGAACAGTGTTCTGGGAGCGGCGCGGTGTTTTGCTGGTGAACTTTATACCACAAGGAACAACGATCAACTCAGGTACCTACTGCGCTACTCTACGTAAGCTTCAAAGGGCATTGCAAAACAAACTGGGCTGCAAACATGCTAACTTTGTGCAAAACATGCTGTCAAAAGGTGTTTTGCTCCTCTACGATAACGCAAGGCCTCACACTTCTCGAACGACTCTGGAGTCAATCGAATCTTTTGGCTGGGAGGTTTTGGATCATGCACTATAAAGCCCCGATCTTGCTCTGGGCGATTTCCGCCTTTTCCAGTACCTCAACCACAACCTTGGTGGGAAGCATTTCAGTGACAACCAAAAAGTGGAAGCGACCATGAACCCTTGGCTGTCTGATCAGGCAGCAAACTTCTTTGATGAGGGTTTTCAAAACTTAGTTCTAAGGTATGACAAGTCCATTAATAAACTTGGCAACTATGTAGAAAAATAGGCAAAAATATAATTCTAAAATAAAGGGTTTTTAAAACCAAATATTGTCGTTATTTTCTTAAAAACAAACGTACCTTACTTAAAAAACAGCCCTCATAAATCCTATTTTCATAAATATAATTTGTACTCTGACTTCTTTTTTTTCTACAAAGCACAATTAATACAGCGTTTCTCAAACTGTGGGGCGCGCCCCCCTTGGGGGCGTGACAACTCTACGAGGGGGGCGCGAGCATATTGAAAAGTCAAAAACAAAAGATTATTTTTAAAAATTATTAATTTACTGTAAGTAAAGAAACAAAACACATTCTTACATAATAAAAAATAAAATACACTTATAAATGTATCAGTGCTACGCAAGGTATTTTATGATTAATTTAACAATACTAACTAAAGGACAAGTTTAATAATTACCAGTGACCCCACATGGTATTGTCATATATAAAAAATTATATGCAAAAATTAACATTTAACTTTATAATTTATGCGGTTTATATTTAATCCCTTAACTGCCGATTAAAAGTTACGTGATTCGCTTCCCAGTGCCAACCGTTTTCCACGTAGGCACGCGTATATGATGTATTGGGGGGGGGATAAAGAAGCAAATATAATCTTAAATAAGTAAATCCTTAACAAGCATTGTCAAGGTCCTTTTATTGTACTCTAAAGCCTTCGGAATAATTTTATACAAAGCCGTGCAGAGAAAAGATCGTACTTCAGAAAGACGTATATATACGTCAAGGGAAATTAACGCCTTGAAAAAGCCAGACATTTATATACGCCGGTGGTCTTTAAGAGGTTAAGGTCGTATCGTAGTTTTAGCGTCAAAGTACAGTATTATTGAATTCAATACATTTTTATTGTATGAGGGGGGCGCGAAGAAAATTAGGATTAAATATTGGGTCACGAATATTGAAACTTTGAGAAGCACTGAATTAATACGTTTTTTTTTCTTAAATGGCATCAAAACTCGAACCTGTTACTCGACAACGTAGGCCATTAGTTCGCGACCATGACCGCTAGGCTTCCTCGACCACCAGTTACTATTCGATAATACTTCTTTTGAACTGTGTCCATAAATTGCCAGAACACTTTAAGTTTCACTATCCTTACTGTATGTGTGAGAAAAAAATTCATAAATTTTTATGATAACAACTTTTATACCAATGGATAGAGAATTACATGCTGTGTGTTCTGAATTGTGTACAATGTGGTCTGAACAACCGATTTGTGAAATAGATTTGCCTAAATTACTTTGAACTTTCTTGAACACATTTTCATTGCCCCACCAGAATTATTATTAGTGTTATCACCATTGTAAGACTTTTCCAAGTTCGAATTTTTCATACACTGCAAAATATATTCCGTCGAAATTTCAACAATTTCATCTCAAATTTCATTAAAATTTAAAAGTTTAACTTCAGTTCCCTCACAATTTGAATTATTTTACAACAGTCGGAAGTTTCCTTCACTTCTGTTTGAATTATACGGGAGAAAATCAAAAAGTATAGGGGCTTTTGCAATTTCTCTTTCCAAGGTTTGGCAACAGTGATGGTATCCAGCGCTGAATGAGGGGTAGGCGGCAACACTTCCATGCAACGTGTAACTCGTCTTCCCTCGTAGCCGTTGGGTGTAGCAGGCCATTCAAAATAGCAGCTTTATTTTTGATCTGCACCAAGAAGAAAAGGTGGGCAGTGATTTACTTTTTGTTGCGGAAAATGTAAAACCTGCGGAAATTGTTCGTCGCATACACACGCAGTATAGTTACAGCTGTTTATCTGGAAGCAAGATCTAAGAATGGATTGAGAGCTTCAAACAGGGAGGAACTTCTTAATGCGTCAAAAAAAATTCGGGTAATCCATTGCCGTCAACCACTTAAGATATCCGACTACATTCGGAACCGTGATTTTGCAAAAGCGTATAAATGGAGAATATTTATGATATTTAGTGTCACTTATAAATTAGAAAATATATATAAAATTGTTTTAAGAATAGTATTACAATAAAAAATTATTTAAGTACAATATTTTGACAAAAAATGAACATAGAATGACCCATTTTTCAAAATATTCTCCTTTTGCGAAAAATGCTTCTATTATAATAATATTTCGTCTGTATATAGCTCAGACCTCTGTACAGAGGCTCAACTAGAATGTGTGTGTGTGTGTTTAAAATATATAACTTAGAAGTGGGTTTATATCCTTGTTTTACGACAACAGAGGGGAGAAATTTTAAGAAAAAAACGCCGATAATTATTTCAATGGGTTTTGTAACTAAAAATAAAGTGAATTTTTCAGAAATCATAATTGAGCCTCTGAACAGAGGTATGAGCTATATACAGGCAACATATTATCATAATAGAAGTATTTTTCACAAAAGGAGAACATTTTGAAAAAAACGTTATTCCAAGTTAATTTTTTTCCGAAGTATTGTATTTAAATAATTTTTTTGTCAAAATGTGTCCTTAAAACAATTTTATACATGTATTCTAATTTAAGTGACACTAAATATCAGGAAAGTTATCCATTTATGCGCTTTTTTAAAATCACGGTTCCGAACGTAGTCCGATACCTTAATACAATATGCAAGTCGTTAAGGGCGTATTGATGGAAAGGATGGCTAGTATCCAGCGCAGGTGTCACACGTTCCGCAAACAAAAAGTAAATCACTCTGCTCACTTTTCCTCCTTAGTGCAGATCAACACAATGGATCTGTCACATTGAAGGGTCTGCTACACTCCAATGACTATGAGGGGAGGTGAGTGACACGTGAGTGTATAGAAGTGTTGCCGACTGTCCCTCTTTCAGCGCTCGGTTCTAGTACTGCTGTCAAATCTTGAAGAGAGAAATTGCAAAAGTTCCTTTATTTTTTTACCTTCCCTTGTACTACTACTGTCATAAAATTAATG
>BMAV01015578.1:88397-103509 GCA_019973955.1 Trichonephila inaurata madagascariensis | reverse complement strand
ATGTGGAAAAAGAAATAAAAATATTACCTGTAAAAATAATTCCCAAAACGAAGCCGAAAGAAGACAGCTGACCCAACCGGAGCAAAAGAAATGAGCGTTTCCTCATTAACGGCCGTTATAAAAAAGCTGCGCATGTGCAGAAATTAAGAATCGTTAATTTTTAAAGTAATATAAGCTTTCTGCCCATGCGCAAGAAAATATCATTGGTTAAAATTAAACTGTAAACGAATTACGTAAGCGCTAACTTGCCGCGATATCGTTAAAACTGTTAAAATTAAAGAAATCTACTGCGCATGCACCAAATTTCGCCAAAAAACCGACTTCTTCACTTAAAAACAAATTCAGAAGGGTTACTAGATTTGGCACGTTTATCGATTTGGCGAGAAAAGACTTGGCTCGAGAAGCGCCCGATTCGACAAATCAACTCTACTTTCTCTCGTAACACTTGTAATTGACCAAGTTACTGTAACGATCTTGTTCAGGTGTTAAGGCGAGCATGTTTACAATAACACAGGTGTCGACCGGGAGCGTAGCTCAGTTGGTAGAGCGCTCGCTTAATATGCAAGAAGTACGGGGTTTGATATCCAGCGCCTCAAATTATTATTGTTTCGTGTAAAATATTCTTGAAATTTGTTTGATTTGCACAACGAGATATTTTACAATATTTCCACTCAGAATACGTACAAAGTATGCTACATTTTTACAAGCTTTTATTTAACTTGCAATGTAAAATATTCGGGTGGAATCTTGCAATTCAATTTTGAATCTGATGTCTTCAACCGATTGAGCTGAAATTTTGTATACATGTTTAATTTGAACGACAATGCATATTTTGGCCATTTATATCCCAATATCGCAATTAGTTAAAAAGACTAGCTGCATATACCCCAGCGTTGCACGGGCATTCTCTACTTTTATAAATTTTCCCTTTCCTTCACAAAATCAGCACTTCTAATACTCTTTATCAAAATGACTTCCACCCCTCTCCTCCGCTTAGTTCTGCGTTACTCGTGCTTTTAGCAAGTGTATAACTTAAAATTCCCTGTTTCGAAATTTTTTCGCTTCTTTTCTTTGTCAGTCAGGTTTATCCCCCCCTTTCCGTAGTTGCACGAAAATTTTTAAACGCATTACATATTGCCATGCAAACTCCCCTTCCCCTCTCGCTATCAGAGCTCTCGAGTAAGTTACCATTCACCGCTTCTTAAGCAGCTATATAGTGGCACGAAAAGTAATAAATTATTGCACAAAGGAAATTCTTAAAAAAAATTTTCGACATTTTATTTTTTAAATCACTAATTGTAAAAGATCAAAGTATGAATTTTTTGAAAATCATTTCCATATAAACGCATCGATATTGATTCATTTAAGTAAAAATCATAAAATATGTAAAGTATCGTTGTAATGTAAAAAAAAAAAAAAATTACTGTATCGTGGCGAAAAAAAATAAGCTTTCCAATTACAAAATTGCCGGCGAAGTTATTAAATTCGCGAATAAAATTTTGAGAAATTTTTTTTAAGAAATCATAAAAACTAAACGATGGGTTTTTTTTTAACCCAGGTAATAAGGTTACTTATCCAGCGCTCTAAGCGACCAATCCATGAAATATATTCGGAAAAAATAAATAAAAGACCGTTGAAATAAGAGGAAGAGATATTTAATTTTGCACTGCGTTATTTGTTGAAGTTTAAATTTGTTTGGGGTCTTCATTTTTAAGTTAATGCTTTCAAACTTCATATATCGATTACAAACACATTGGGAAGTTTTAAACAAAAAATGTAACAAAAATAACGCTTAAATATTTCTCGCAAAAAGGGAAAAAAAGCGAAAAACACGGGTTTTTTTAAAGCGTAATTTTTAAGCTATTTTTTCAATCTTTGTACAGATTACAAATAATATTGTTCTACACACGGAAAAAAATGTTTTCAAGAAATTATTTTTATAATTAAAAAAATTATTAAGTATTTTAATAAAAATTTGAGATCTTTTGAAAAATCGTAAAAAAAAACGTTTTTGGCATTTTATTTTTTAAATGACTGATTCTATAAAAGAGAAAAGCATGCATTTTATTAGTGTAGAATATCATTTCATTAACGTGAAAGAAAATGTAATCGGAACGATTTAGAAATCATTTTCATAAAAACGTATCGATTTTGACTGATTATAGAAACAATTGTAAAAAATAGAAAATATCATTATTTTCTAAAATAAATTATACCGTATCGTGGCGAAGTAAATGATCTTTCCGATTCTGTAATTATTTTTTGTCTGAGTCTCATAAAAATAAATTAGATCGTGTTTTAAAAACGTCTGATTGAAAAAAAAAGTTCAGAAAATTGGAACTTCGTCGCCTGGTGGGAAAAAATGGCAATAATTATGCGTTTTAAGGTTTTTAATTAATATCTTTTTAACTAATTGCACTTTTGGAATATAAATGGTCAAAACGGATTCCTTGGCTCATTCCCAATCTTTTGGTACCGTCGGGGAGTTTTGCGTCGTACGGTTCGTGAGAAGATACACCTAGTTTTATAGTCGCATACGTTTGCTTACTTCGAATTTCAATAGTGTAGATATTAATTAAAGTAATTTTTTCGGATGCAATCTTGCAAACGGGATAATTCTTTTTAAAAAGTAATGATATTTTCCATTTTTTACAATTTTTTTCTAAAATGAGTCAAAATCGATGCGTTTTCATGAAAATGATTTCTAAATCGTTTCGTATGAATTTTTTTCGTGTTATTGAATCGATATTCTGCACTAAGAAAGTTCAGGCTTTTCTGTTTTAGAATCAGTCATTTAAAAATAAAATGCTTAAAACTTTTTTTTTACGATTTTTCAAAAAATACTTAAATTTTTAGTAAAACATTTAAAAACTTCGTCATTTTTAAATATAATAGCACGAAAATATTTTTTTCGTTTGTAGAATAGTATTATCCAAATTCTGCACAAAAATTAAAAAATTTTGTTTAAAATTACGGATTTATAAAAAAAAATTGTGTTTTTCGTTTTTAATATAGTATTATAGTAAAAGCAAAAAAAAAAAAGAGTTTTAATATTTTAAATAATTTTGCTTTGTCCAATGTTGATTTGGTCTTCCAGTATTTATCCCCCTTTCCATTATCCTCTTGTTGCGGCCCGAGGGAAATTCCTATCATATATATGTGGCCTGGCGGGAAAAAAGGTTGAATACCCCTTAGCTGGACTGTTCTAAATTAACTGGCAAACGACCTTGCAACAATAATGCGTTAAATGAGATTAAAAGACTGAGAAACTTCTGTCCAGCGATAACTAAAAAGTAAAAAATAAATTAAAAGTAAAAAAAAAACTTTAAAAACATGCTTTTATTTAAATGCTCTAAAAAGAATAAATAAACTTTTCTTTTAAAACTTTTTTTTTGCTATCAACTGATAAAGTAGTTACACAATTTATGATATAAAAGCTTGTCTCTAGATTTACCTGGGTAGATAAACAAGTAAATTAAATAACTTGATGTGACTGATTTTAATTTTTAAAATTTTCAAACTAACTAAACACGAGTACATAAATCTCGCGACAAGCTTTTATATCATACATTGTGTAACGACTTTATAAGTTGATAGCAAAAAAAGTTTTAAGAGAAAAGTTTATTTTATTATTTTTAGAGCATTTAAATAAAAGCTTGTTTTCAAAAAGTTTTTTTTTTTTACTTTTAATTTATTTAAACTTGTTGTGGATGTCACTTGATGTTAATACAGTTTTTTTTAAATATTAATTCATTAATTAAATCTAAAAATGAATGAACAGGAACAAACGAAAATAATAGTCCAACAGCATATATAGAAAGGAAAATCGTTAGTTGTGTTCCTGTGGCACAATGAATAGCGCATCGGAATTCTATTCGTAATATTGTGGGTTGGAATCCCACCTGGGATAGAGTATAATTTTTGAGAATGTGATTTCTTTTTTACCATACTATTTTATTGGTATAATTAAATTGGATTTATGAATAAATAGTAACAAACAAACAAAAAATAGTCCAACACCCTACATAGAAAGGAAAATGGAAAATCGCTTTCTATTTTGTCACTTAATATTGTGATTCTGCCATATACATTTTTATATTAAATGTAATTATTGAATAAAAGTAACTAAAAATAAGTTTTTTCTGTTTTGGCCTAAGTAGGAATTGACTAAAAAGTTCTTTTTTTATTAATTGTTTAACCACATACTCTGGATAGCACAAAAACAACCAGACCAGTTCTGCAAAATTTCACACGCATGGTAAGCTTAAGTATAAGCATATTAACAATTTGATTGGGATTGGTTTTTTATTGACGTCCCACTCAGGAGCAACGTGTGGGATGTTGATGACAGATCTCTTAATTTTGAATCTCGGTCAAGTGGTGAAGATAACACATCCTACTCTGTATACTTCCACACCATACAAAGGATACAGTATTCTTTTTATTAACTGTGAAAGCGCCTTCTTTGGATAACAGTAAAATCGATGACGGTCTCATGATGAAAGCAATCTCGTGTTCTCCATTGAATTAAAAACAGATATTTAACTTGCATTTGCTGTTATATGTAAAAACTTATATATAACAGCAATTATTAAATATATAATTGAATTAAGTATACTCATTGCCATAAAAATTTGCGCACCAAGAAAAAGTCGTCAAAATGAACGAAATTTTACATATGTAAGTACTATTTTGATTTAAGTAAGTGATTAGAAAATGGAAGAAAAAGGATCATTTATTGCAGAAAAAAGTAGAAATGAACGGAAGTATTACTACTCTGTTGGACCCCTCTAGCGCTAATGCACGGTGCGATACAAACCGGAATTGAGACATACAAATTTTTCATCATATGCTGAGGCATCTCTTTCCACAGTTGCTGTAAACGCGTCGCTAGTACGACCTCGTAGGCAGTCCAACTTGCCGTCCCAAATGATCCCAGATATGCTCGATTGGTGACAAATCTGGGGATCGGGCAGGCCAGGAAGGGTAGTAACAGTGTGGAGGTTGTCTTGTGATACCCTTGCCGTGTGAGGCCAAGCATTGTATTGTTGAAAAATGGCTCTGGGGAGCCCTGGCATGAGTGGCAACACATGTGACTGAAGGATGTCATGGACATGCCGCTGAGCTGTCATTGCACCATGGATCAATATTAGGGGTAACCGTGTATAGTAAGCAATGGCTTTCCATACCATCACACCTGCTGTGGGAGCGGTAAGCCACTGTAAATCGAAAGCAGGATTGTGACGTTCACCACGAAGCCTACATACACTAACACGATGTCATCATTGCTCAAATTGAATCTAGATTCTTCACTGAAGACGATCTGGTTCCATTCCATTGTAGTCCAATCCCGTCGCTTGCGCCACCACTCCAAACGGAGGCGTCAGTGGGTGTGTATCATTGCTAACACACGTAAGAGGCCACGGAAGCCTAGTGGTCAAATGCACGTTAAATATGTCGAAGCTCAAACGTCCTCCCGTTCGTGTGTTGTGCAAATTAGGAGAGGAGGGGGCTAGCTCAGGTGTCATCCTCGCCACTTCACCATGGTTCAAAATTACGAGGTCCGTCACCAATAGCCCTCGAGCAGATTTATATTGCGGCTGAACTATCATTATCACTCTGGAAGAAGCAACATGTTGGCAGCAGCGTAGCTCTTAAATTCATTGCTTGGAAACAGGAGCTTGCATTTATCAAGTGAGTTTGACGTCACATGAATTTACCCCTTAACTCTTGTGAAACTATTTGTGTCCAAATTTTAAAAAATATTGCTTCATTAAAATATTTTTTTTAAAATAATAATAAGAAAAATATCACATTTCATAACGGCCAATAAATCAGTAAAATTTTAACACTATTAAAAAAAGATAAATCGGAATACTCAGAAAAAAAAATTTATCCAAAAGCAAGAATTTCGTATACCTTTCGGTTCATAATAATTAAATCTCGAACTCTAAATTTGCGTCACACTATAAAGCTGCCCGAGGGCTATTGGCAACGGACCTAGTAATTCTGAACCATGTGCAAGTGACAAGGATGGCACATAAATTAGCACCCCTTCCCCTAGCATCCATACCACACCAACGAGAAGACATTTGAGCCTCGACATATTTCACGTTCATCCTCCCCTCTGCACGGCGGGTCTTCAGTAGTACAAGGCTCGAACCCATGTGGCCCATGCCACGAGTTCTATACTTTGACCACTAGACTACGGAAGCACCCCGACTTTAAGAAAATTTACTCGAATTATTTGGTGGTTAAAGAAGCGATATCAGATTAGTAGCTAAAATTTTTCCCGGCACTTACGTATTGTCGCAACAATCGCGCCAACTCTATCAATAACTTGCCAAGTTGCAAATTTGATTTCCTATGTGTCGTACGCGCTGAACTGGCAACGAAGTGCTTCGTTTCATATAATGTCGCCAATTGGTTGCGATAATACTTAAGTATCGTTTTCCTCTCTCTCAATCTCGTGTAATATTTACAATTTGTGTATTCAAACTTTCTTTTCTCATACATCATTCAATCAATATTCCAAATTGCTTGAATTGATTTAAAAGAGAAACTATTAAACTTGTATTGGATTTATTTTTATCAGACTTCCAATAATCACGCTTATAAACAGGAGTTAAAGAAAAGTAAAATGACCTAATTATATACCACGTTACATAGTTTGTAGGACTGCTAGTGACAACAAATTATCCGTTAATACTTTTGAGAACAAAAGTGTAGGGGTAACTTGGCAAACTTATCACCTAGTTTGGCGACAGAAATAAACCGACGCCAGACAGTGTGCGCACTAAGCTAGATTTCAACCAAAGCCTTTCACATTTTAAAAACAATCTTTTTGACTGGAGAAGGTTGAAATGTATTACCAAAGCAAACATTGTCCTAAAATATTAAAATATTTTTAAACAAAAATGTAAACTTACTTCAAAATTCAGCGTATTCATATTTCATAATAGAAACCTTGAAAGCTCTATTTCGTAAGATGCAATTGCAACAATATTCAAGCATCGTAATCATGACATTGTACTTAAGTTGAAAATTTTTTCTCTTTTTCTATGTTAATTTCTGTTTGCATTTATTTACCTAGATTTTTTATCATAAAACGATTTAAAATTTAAATAGGCTCATTTAATAACAAATCCTAGCTTATTTTAGAGATCGTAAAAACTCCATATGTTGATAACTACGAGGAAATTTCGTTTTTGCTGTGATCATTTCAGTAATAATAAACGTGAACATTTCATTATTTCTGACATAAAGTGTTGCCATCCGTTGAGCAATAATAAGCAAAAATTTGATTCCCGTGCAAAAAAACTTATGATGAAAAATTAATTTCTTTTTTAATTTTGAAACATACGAATAAATTATCATGAATAGAAACCATAAAGAGAATATTCATTAAATAAATAATCATTCGTTAAAATTCATTAAAAAAACTATTCATTCGTCTCCAATAAACTATCAAGCTTTTATAACATATTTTAACAATCGAACTATCTTACCTGTGGATAGTACTGGCCGAGTATGAGTAGTACTTTGACGATTTTATTTACAAACGCCTCGTTCTATTTTTATCTTTCTTAATTCATATAAATTAGTAAGTTAAGCTTTTTGAACTACCTCATGCTGCCATCTAGTGGCTTTAATTAAAAGCAAAAAATATTTCTACTCTCTAAATCAGTGTTTCCCATAGTGTGGCACGCGTACCACCAAGGTAAGGGAAGAGTTTGGTGGATATGTCGCAGGGAAATGGTTAAATTAGGGATTTCATCAAATCCCTAAGGGTGATGATTAATTCACGCAAGATGTTAAAATAAGAACTCTGTAAGGTGATTTCCTTAAGGATAGTCAATGATTTGAACAAATCCCTAACCTTTTTCATTGAAATGATGAAATATTATTGTCAAGAGTTTAAAAGTGTTCATTTAGCAAATTTAGTGCATTATTAAAAGTATAGTAATTAATACAACAGTAATCATTGAATTACAAATTTTATTTCTTTGAAATTAATTAACAAAATAATTATATAATAAAGCTGGTATTTTTTTTTTAAATGGATATTTGTAGTAGAATTTCAAATATATTTTTTTTGAACTATACATTAATGTAGTTCTTCAGAAATATCTTGCTTTATTTGTGACACCTTTCTTTCAGTTATTATTTCCCTTTTTAAAATAGCTTTTTTTTTTCTTATCAAGTCTTTTTATTATCTATAAAGAGGGCGTGGTCGAATTCCCTAATTTGTTTGTTTACATTTTTCAATTTAAGTTTAATCCAGTTTCTAATTTTCAGGCATACAAAAGTGAGACATCAATCGAAAGATAATAATGCAAAGAATATAACTAAATAAAACTAAAAAATGGTACTTAGTACATTCTGTTTTCGTGAGTCACGTCAGATGCCCGGCGCTGCCTGGCACGGACGAAGAGAGGGGGGGGGGAGGTAAAAAGGAGTGGTAAAGAGCGAAAACGGAGCTCTACAAATGCTGACTTGTTCATTTTATCATTTCACTAAATTAGTTCATGGATTTGATCAAATCACTTACATTTGGGAAAGGACCTCAAAGAGACGTTATTTTAACATCTTGCGTGAATTGATCATCTCTCTTAGGGATTTGATGAAATTCCTAATTTCATCATTTTCCTGCGACAGATATACATTGCACCGTAGTTTGGTGGGAATATGCAAAAGTTCGACAACTGAAATTGATGCTGATACAGCATTTGGGCAGTTTGCGAGTGACTTGAAAAACTATATCCTTGATTTAAACAAAAAGATTGAATGGATCAGATATCCGTTTAACATTAACACAATCTCTATGCCAGAAGATTTGTCGCTTCTGGTAAAAGTAATTGTTGGAAATGGCTTCAGACGGATTCTTGAAAAATAAATATAAGGATTGTACTTGAACATCATTATGGTTATAAATGCAGCATGTGTATCCTGTTTCGACAGAAAAGTACTGAAATACATCTTGCCTTTTCCAACTTCATATTTATATGAAGTTGCGTTTTCAGCACTTCTGGACATTAAGGTATCCGACTACGTTCGGAACCGTGATTTTGAAAAAGTGTATAAATGGGTAATATTTATGATATTAGTGTCACTTAGATTAGAAAATGTATATAAAATTGTTTTAAGAATAGTATTACAATAAAAAATTATTTAAGTACAATATTTTGACAATAAATGAACATAGAATGACCCATTTTCAAAAAATATTCTTCTTTTGTGAAAAATGCTTCTATTATAATAATATTTTGCCTGTATATAGCTCAGACCTCTCTACAGAGGCTCAACTAGAATTTTTGAAATGCATAACTCGGAAGTCGGTTTATCTATGTTTTAAGTCAACAGAGGGGAGAAATTTTAAGAAAAAAACGCCGATAATTATTTCAATTGGGTGTAACTCTGAAAATAATTAGAATTTTTCAAAAATCATAGTTGAGACTCTGTACAGAGGTCTGAGCTATATACAGGCAAAATATTATTATAATAGAAGCATTTTTCACAAAAGGAGAACATTTTGAAAAAAAGGTTATTCTAAGCTAATTTTTTGCCGAAATATTGTATTTAAATAATTCTGTTTTGTCAAAATGTCCTTAAAAGAATTTTATACATGTATTCTAATCTAAGTGACACTAAATCTCATGAAAATTATCCGTTTATGTGCTTTTTTAAAATCACGGTTCCGAACGTAGTCGGATACCTTAAGTTGAAGAAAAGGAACAGACCATTGGACGTGGAACTGCATTTTAGATTAAAATTAACAACCAAGGATCCAAATTATGACGATATGTAATCTCAACACGAACAATTTCATACTTCACATTAATTCCCATAAATGTTATTTATAATATAACTTTTATTTATATTTTATTATGAATAAATGTATTTCTCTTTTTTTTTATTATTTTGTATACGTCACAAAAAAAAGGAAAAAGAAATATATTTTCATAGTTATTAAAGTACATCAGATTATTTTAAACGAAGGGCACACATTTTGATAATTATACATGTCAAATTATATAATTATAATATGTCAAAAGTTTAGGAAACAATGCTGTATATATGTGGGGGAAAGCGATTCATTTACTTCATCACCAGATTTCTAGGATTATTAGTTGGCCTTGGTAGCTTAATGGTTATGGTCAAACTCGTGGACGGAGTGTCGCTGGATTGAGTTCTTGTGCCACTGCAGAACCACCGTGTAGATGGGGCTGATGCACGTTAAATTCGACTAACTCAAAATCCTCCCAATAGCACTGTGTGGTAGTTTGGAGAGTGGGATGAAAGCTCAGGTTTCGTCTTTTTCACTGGACCGAGGGCTTCGTGTTGCCTTAGAGAGCGACCTAAATAAAGAACTCTCACTAACTCAATGGAATTACTAGACATGCAGACTTTTAATTAGATAAGCATGTTTCTTTTGTTTAAAAAAGATTCTTGAGAACGGGTTTTATAGAAAACCACTTCTCCTAGGAGGTCGGGGATGGTAGTGGGGATGCTATAGATTATGAAACTCTTGATTTTAAAGAATTAGACTTACAAATTTGAAAATTGGCAAACTTGTTCTTTTGTTGAGTATAAATTTGAAAAAAAAAACAGGGTTTTACCAAAATCTACTTCCAACAGTGGGTTTATGAGGGAATAAAAGGTAAATGCACTCTATAAAAAATCCAACGCACAAATAAGGAGTTGCCCGATTGTCACACAAGAAATTTTGTGACAATCGTACGCAAAGACAAGTGGGAAAAACATGCAAATGATTAAAATTGGGTGTCCAATGAAAGAACACAGGAAGCTCGAGCGCATTGGAACTGCGCTTTCTGCAGGCGTATACAGGGAGCGATTCTCAATCTGAATGTCTTAATTCCTGTTGTGCTTTGACTGTGATATCTTACGTCGGCTATCACAGTGATGTTATGAGCATATCGTTCGCCTAATTACAGAATGCGTAACTCCTTCTGGGGAGCGAATTTGACATAGGAGTGCTATGTGCCAAGTTGTTGCTAATGTTCGCCATGAGGGGCGATAACATTACAATATGGTTACCTTGATATTTTAATCGTGTGGTTATGTGATTTCCATGGGGATAATGTATATTAGAGTTAAATAAATATTAATATGTTATTTAAAATAAATTATTATTATATTATATGTACTAATTATATTACATGAATATTATTATATATAATAATTACTATATAAAAAATATATATGAATATTACCATACATCATAATTACTATGAAATTATATTATATGATAATAATAATATATTACATAATATTATTTTTTATTATATATAATTTTTATTATATTATACTGATATTCATTACTGATTGATATTGGTTAGTTTGAATCTATTCCTATATTCTTCATTTGAAATATATTTCCAAATAGTTCTTTAAAATTGTTTTCTTGGCGATTTGTTACTGCTACTTTGCTATCTTGGATTCCAAGTAATTCGAGAACAATCGATGCTTGGCGCGATTAAGGAATCGCTCCAAACAGCGCTTAGCACGTCGCACTTCTATACAAAATTTAGTTCCCTCGTGGATTTACACATTCTGATAATTAGGCCGACGACATGTCAGAATTTGAAAGAATCACTCCTCATCTGCTTCGAAATGACGTGGTGATTAGAATATGCTGGCAAGAGTGGATTAAGAGCGGCAAATATCAGTGGCAAAACGACAGTGGTCTAACACAACACAGCGGCAAGAGAGAGCGATTGTCAGAACCACTGTCACACTACTGGATTTGCCATTATCGACTATTAACTGTGAGGCCCTCGCACATGTTTCAAACATGAAACTCCACAGATGTCTAAGAAAGCGTAATGTATGCTCGCACCCACCGTTACGTTGATTACCTCTTACGCTTGTACACCGTCAAATATGACTGTGGCTGTGCCGGGGTAGATCAATAAGTAACTGTGCTGACTGGGGACATATAGTCCCTAGAGACAAGTCCCGTTTCCAATTGCATAATGACAACAACCGCATATATGTCTGGAGTAGTCCAGGGCAGCATGCGAATCCTGCCCTGACTATCGCATGCCACACAGGCCCAGAACAGGGCATTATGATCTGGGGTGTCACCTGCTTTAATAGCCAGGATCCTTTGACAGTCATTTGTAGCACACTGAAGGTATAGAGGTACGCTGACGACATTTTAAGACCGTTTGTATTGTCCTTCAGTACATCCGTTCCTTTTGCGACATCCAGGAATTACTTCTCAACACGTTAATCTCCGGCCGCATAAGGTACGTGTTGCTATGAATTGTCTTCAAGCTTGACCTACACTTCCTTGGCCAGCTAAGTTGCATGATCTCTGATCTCTCTACCACAGAGCACATTTGGGACGTTATGGGAAGGTGATTACAACAAGCTGAGCCAACCATTGAGGACAATTTTGCAGGGTATGATCAGGGAACTTTATCAGTCAATGCTACGTTTATGCAACGCCGGATGGCAGCTTGCAGTTTGGCCAAAAGTAAACCAACGCTTAGTCTCTCTTTGTAACGTTCAAACTCTGAAATAATTATTCAATTGTTCGGAAATTTTAATGGATTGTTTTTCTACGTATTTTCTTCACATCCAGCAATTTTTATCGCAATTAAAGAATTCATTTTTGGTAAGTCGCCGGCCCCCCCCCCCAGTTATAGAGTGTATAAATTAATCTTAGAAATTCAAGTTCATCTCCGATTTAAATCAAAAGACTATTAGAATTTTTAATATATTCGAAAGTTAAATGGTAGGTTTAGATATATCAATAATTTAAGAATAACATAAAGTCGTACAACATACAAAAATACCTAGTGAAACAGGTTGGTAATGGCTAGTAATCTACATAAAACAACATTCAAATTTTATCTTATATAAACATGTAACGTATTCACCCGTGGGTGATACCTTACTCCTAAGTTATCTTCGTGACCTAGAGGTATGGGAGTGAATGAAGATTCAGGTGTTGAAATTATCTTAAAATCTCTTTATTAAGATCTTAACTTAAACACTAACAATGATAATATTTATATTATAACTTAGCGGATCTAAGGTGAGAAAACACACAATACGTATTAACAAATAAGCGCAACTTTAACTACTTTCTTCTCGCCTATTCCTAAAATCTCAACTTATACACAGTCCTAATAGATAACAGAATTATCCTACCTTAATCTCTTGTTTAATCGCAATTCTCTAGGATCCTAAATATATTTTGTTTATCTCGCGTGGAATAGTATCCACCTTGGCTTGATCGTTGTATGACAAATAGTTTCACACTCAATTACTGCTTTCTTTCCTTCCTTCAGTTCACGCGCTTAAACTCGGACTAACATAATCACTTCCCAATAGGTCATACGCTTACGTTAAACTTGTGCTATTTAAAAGGTTTCTAATTTGCATATTCACGCTTCGCTTCTGGATTTGGTTGGAAAGAATTTGTCTTTTTTGGCCCCAAAGAACCCAAGAGGAGTTTTTAGTAGAAAACACGATGAGCCCGTCACAAATACTACTGATACATATAAGCATAACATACATTTATATTCAGATTATAACTAAAATTGTCAATAACTCATCATTAGAGGTAAAAACAAATAATATTAAAAAAAAAAGTAAGTCAATTCCTACTTAGATCAACAAAGAAAGTTTTTATTTTAGCTACTTTTTATTAAATAGTTACAATTAATATAAATATGTATATCCATAGGACAGAATCACAACGTTAAGTGGTTATTAATTTTTATTAATTATCATTAAAGTATCGCATTGTCATCCAAAACAATCGTGTATATAAATTTCATTTCAATTGAGTACTTTAACACGTGAGAAAAAAACCTTTTCACGTTTTGACACAAGTTTCCAAAAAGGTCGCTATGTCGCCAAAAATGATACCAACGTGGTTGTATTTGTAATTCTTTAAATAATTAGTTTTAATCAATTTTTATTAATTTATTTTATATTATTGTATTGTCATCCAAATTAAACCTGTATATAAAGTTTCAGCTCAATTGAGCGCTTTAAAATGTGTTTTATTAGCGATTGAAAATTCCACCCAGAAAAATAATTAAATATATAAATAAATATATAGAGATTGTGAGCTAATAATAGGAATTAAAAAACTCCCATTAATCTTTTAGTTTATTTATTCCCTTAAAACAAAAAAAGGGAATTATCCAAAGTGTCCAAAATCATGCTAGGTTTGTCTGATTTTCATATTTACCATTTCATGAATCCTCTGAATGCCATCTGTACAGAATCCCGTGGGAATATTTTGTAGAAATAATTTCACTTTTTTTAAAAAACTTAAGTAAATAGAATTTGAAATGTACCTTTATTTCCAATTAATCCAATTCAGTTTTTAAAAAAAGTACAAATGTTGATGTCAAATTATTGATATTGTCAATGACAGTTTCGCCCACAATTACACACGTTCTGCCAACACATTGAGCGAAACCAACTGAATGTGCACAACTGAGTGTGCATTGTCCGAAGACTAATGAACAGAGCGTCTTGAAGTGTATATATGTACATTGATAAAAAACACTACCATGGTGCCAACGCCGTTAAAATTCATATACCACAGAAAAAGAAAGCACAAAAATAAAATCGCATAAAAAAGGACCACCCCAAAACAGGTTCAACTGTATTATAAAAAGAAGCGATGCTTATTTTGTTTTGAAATACATCCACTAGATGGCAGCAAAAAAGTAAAAGAGTGAAAAGTAAAGCATTAGAGGCATATTAATAAAAAACATGTAAATATAGCAAAATTCATGCAAAAATATATAAAAAAGAATGCAATTCATATAAAAATATATACAAATATAGAAATGACACAAACAGTTTTAGATACCACAGTAATTATGCAGCTAAAATAGATTCTAGATTATGCGTCAGGAAATATATACATTAGAAAAGAATACTTTACCTGTAAATCTGGAAAAAAAAACTTTTCATAGAATATATTATTAATGAGACAATGTACTGATTGCTTTCAAGTTTTGAATCATTTGGATTTGTACTGATATTATTCAAATCAATATTTTACATTATTTTTTTATGCGTTACAAATAAATATTATGCCTAGGTAAAAATATTT
>BMAV01015578.1:42292-60999 GCA_019973955.1 Trichonephila inaurata madagascariensis | reverse complement strand
ATTGTTGTAACAATGTAACCGTTAAAACAAAGACAAAAGTTGGCGTTCAAAACCTGTTTTTCAGCCAAACTAGCCAAACTGGGTTTGCATAAAAACAGCAATGCTAAAAGCATTGAATCAGCACAGCCAAATCACGCTCTTTTTTCAATTCCTACTATTATTTCACTTTCTCCCTATATATATATAGTTATTTATATATATGTATATCTTATTCAAATTTTAAATCGTTAATAAAATACTTTTTCTATCCATCCATTCAAAGTAGGAATTGACTTAAAAAAATTTTATTTATTTATTTTTTTTTTTTTTTTTTAATATGTATTTTCAATCAATATTTTTTCAATTTCTTGCAACATGTTTTGGCAAAAGCAGATGAAGTTGAGGTTTAAACATCTTTTTCAAATCCTACTATTAGCTCGCACTCTATATATTTATTTATTTATTTTGGTGGAATTTTCAATCTTTAATAAAATACCTTTTAAAGCGCTCGATTGAGCTGAAATTTTATATACACAATTATTTTGGATGTCAGTACGGTAATTTATTTCAAATAAAATGATTTATTTCAATAAATAAGTTTTTTTTTTACTTAACAAATTGCTGGAATAAAAACATTCTTTAAGTCAGAGAATACCTTCAAAGTTTAAAAATTGCGTCCAAAAAAAAGTACATAAAATATACTAAAAAGTATTACTTTTTTTTTCGAAGTATGCTTTTATTATCTAAACATTCCTACCAAATAAGTGGCTGCCATTTGAGTTCTACAGGAGTAATACCTCAGATTCTTTAATTAAATCATCATTTATAAAGTCTTGCTTAATGCAATAACAATGCTTTAAAATACTTTTTTTTTGCGAAAATTACAAATCAACTTTACTATAAGAAAGTAATGAGAATTTTTTTATAGAAAACAATTCTTTTAAATTTATTTTTGTACTTTTGCAGTCTGTGTTATTGGCAACCGTAGAGCTCCTTCGTATAATATTGAAGATAACATATCCAATTGCCAATTTCGTCTTCGATTCTCTCTACCGTGTCTTCAATGGGGCAACGAAACCTCTTCCAGCAATTGATAACAAGATTCTGCTCATGCCTGCAACTGAATTAGCGGAGAAAATTCGAAAGCGACAGGTAGGATACTACATAAAAATTTATTGTAAATACAGGTTGAATACAAATGATGGACCCGATTTTTAAAAAAAAATCATATTATCGAAACTACTGTACATATTACAATAAGTGACACACGGATGTAAAGAGACAAATAAAAAGTTATTTTCCGTTACAAATGTTAAATGCGTGACCCTCTTGTTACACGGCATACGTCCAATCTGTAATCCAGTTCGTTCCATATAATTTGTAACAGCACTCTATCAATGGTTCGTAATGCTGCACAATTGCTTACTAATCGTCCTCTGTTACCTACTGTGTCAGTTGCAAATGATACGGCTTGAACTTAAATTTTTTTATAAAGTTTTCTATTATGTTTTCTGGGGCATTCCAAGTCGGTAGTCGGCAACTATCTTGAATTTCGAACACACCTCTGCCTCACCCTTTCCACTACTTCTTCGGAAACCCTTGGACAGCCGCTGATTTTCTTTTTACACAGGCAATTTGTGTTTCTTAAAAAAGTGCCGATACTATCGCAGAATGCTCTTGTGGGTTGGTCCTTTCCGTAGCGATATTTAAAAATGTATGTTGCGCCGAAATAATTTCAAGCAGGGAAAATAGCATCCAATCACACGTGCGAACTCATTCTATCAAGAGTGCGTTGGAGATATTCCTTTCCAAGAATCCAGGTGCATTATCATTCAGATAAGCTATTCAGATGGGCAAGTGCCAAATCAGTCATAAAATCATCCAATCCATCGATAAAATCATCACAGAATAGATATCCCGCTACTTACAATGGTTACCAGTCCTCGTAAATATTCTCGATAATGAGAGGTCGATGAACTTGTCAAGGAATTCAGAAGAGCTTGCCCCCAATCATCTAACCTCACGACTCTCATCGACTCCAATGTAGTTGCCAGCCGAAGACTAAATCACACAACAATAATTTTAAATATCCCATCCCATCTGTAAATAGTCCCCGTACAATAGCATTCATAATAACCAGGCAGAACAAAGCACGTAAAAGGACAAAGAAATTACTCAAATCATTACCCAAACTGCCCTAATGTTCAACTGTCTGCAGAACATGTCCTCAGTTGCCCAGCAATTCAAGCTTGGCTTTTCAAGATTAGCTCAGACGACTTAGAAGATTTGATCTTCTTTAATAAAGCTCTTCAGGTTGCCAAAGATGTCTTCGACAGCTTCGGAGCGATCTAAAGCTTCTTTACTATCCATCTGCTCATCATGGACACGCCACCAACAACAACCGAAATAATTGAAAATGCATGGTCTGATTCACAAAACTCTTCTTTGTCATTGTCTCTTGCCATGCTAGGATTTTCAGTCACAGTGATCTTGAATGTGCTGTTGACCACTGGTGAAAAAAAACCTTGTTACATTTTTCTTTACATTCATGTATAACTAATTGTAATATATGCAGTAGTTTCAAAAATATGATTTTTTAAAATCTAGTCCATCATTTGTACTCGCCCTATACTGTACCTTTTTTTTTTCGTTCTCTCTCTATAATTATTTGAATGAATATGGGTCTCAAAATTCCTGGATCTTTATGTTGAAAGTATTTATTTATACTATATACTACAGAGCAGGCCGAAGTAGATGGAAAAAAAATTTAAATAACAAAATTATCCTTTGCTAGTACATTACACTTAAAAACTTAACCCTCTATCTACCGCATTCTGATTTACTGCAGTATTTTTAATGCTTTTTTTTAATCACCACATTGAAAATTAAGGAATATACATAAACGAAATACCGTAAAATTCGGCGTATAACGCGCACCCATACTTTAGAGCTGCAATTTTTAATTTCAAGATACATTCGCCGTATAACGCGCACCCCCTTTTTTACGAAGAAACTTGAAATGTATGTATGCTTTAAAGTAATTTATTCGAGGTATCATTGTAAGCAATTAAAAAGATAGTATACTTCCAGAAATACAACCCTTAAACATAACCTTTTGAGGACGGCTGGCCGATCTAAAGGCCAAAAGGAACAGACCCTTAAAAGACCGCTCTGGACGCTGTAGCGGCCACGCAATGCTTTCCCCTCCTAACAGCTTTCGAAACAGCATGAGGCCTATTACAGCCCCGAAACATCATTTGCTTGACCGGTTTCTTTTGTATTTAAAAGGGAGGAGGATTCAGTTCCTTCTTTCAACCTTATCTAGAAATCCCTCTTTTTTCCCTTATGCTTAAATTCTCACCAGCGGAGAGTTCATAGTTATTTTTGTAAGCGATTTTGTCATCTCGATTACTTAATCATTTCATTTTAAATTAACTTGATTCCTTTTTTTAAAAAAAATGCGTAAACGTAAAAGAGGACTTACCACTGAAGAGATTCAGAAAGTTTTAGCTGATTTAGAAAACGAAAATTTTGATTCTGATTATGAGTTAGAAAATGAGGAAGATGATTTAGATCAATCTTTAAATTTAAATTCAGAGGTTAAAGATGAGGTTGTCTCCGAAGAACAAAGTAAAATAGTCTGGGATGACCCACAACTAACCCATAAAGCGACAATTTTACCTTTCACAGGAAATAATGTGATAAAAGGAGCCGCTGTACCGTGAGTAACAGAAACTGCTTTTTTTTAACTGGTGATTTTTTAAAATTCTTCTTATTATTATTTTTCATACTAAAGAATGGCATTACGTATTTTCTTAATGCATGTTTTTTTTACTAATACACGCATAGCTCTCTCTAAGTGAATCTGTCAAATTTAAAAATATACACTTCAGTTCTACATTTTAATTAATTTTCTGTAAAACTACTTAAAAATATATTTGTGGAGAACTTTAAGCAATTTTTGCATTCAGTTTTTGATGAAAATTTATGCATTATTACACAATGTATTAATGTACAGAAACGTATTTTTGTTGTTACCTTACGTTATTGTTAATGAAGAAATTTAAAAAAAAATTTATATCAAAACATCAAAACAAAAAACAAAAAAAACCCTTTTTAAATCCTGTATAAACAATTAAAAACGAAAAAAGGAAAAAATATTTGCAACGACAAAATAATTACAGAAACATTCGTTACAGATTCTTAAAATTATCCATTTTAGTCCTTCGAATTTATTTAGAAAATGCAAGAAACTAACTTCGACATTTTTTATTATGACAATTGATGTATAAAAGATGAGTCTTCGAAACAGAAACTATTAATTCCGGTATTTTTTCTTTCAAATTTGTAGAAAGCGTATATTACGAGTTCTTCAGCATAAGAAAAATACCCCGATTTATACAAAAACCTTAAAAGCAAAAATTAAATCCTTGCTTTTGTTATATATTATATTTTAAAGTTCTACAGTGTTGGATTTCCTGATAAAAAAAAAATAAAGTAAGTTTCCTTTATAATAATAATTAAAAAATTTTTTTCAAAATGCTCTAAAATCTATCTGAAAAATAAACATAATCAGAACGTAGTCTAATAGATAGTTATATTGAAGTAAAAAAAATGTGCTTGTTCTCTGTTTTTTTCCCCCTCTAATTATTCGTGAGTCACACTTTTTACGAATGATAGTATAAAGAAAGGAGTGTTCGGGTGAGCTCTAAGGCTATGGAACGTTTGAAACTCTGAATACAGAATCAGAGGGTTCTTGTTAATGAGAAAATTAAATTAATTAATTAAAATAAAGGTTTTAAAATCTTTTATATCGACAAAGAATGATTGTCCCTCTCGATTATTGTTGATGCTTTAGTTCTATGGTCATTATTGATTATCATATGCTTTTTTTTTGGTGTAATAAAACCTAGAAATGCACATCTGCCTTCTTGTAAATCTTCCAAAGTTGCTTTCAAGTAGCTGGAAAACTATTCTTCCTCTTGTTGCCGTAATAAATCTTTAGAGAGTGCATTTCCTTTTTAATGAAATTGTCGTACATAGGATAAATAGAAACTATGCCGACCAAGCCCTTCAAGAAAGCTCGCTTCTACTTTGCGAACGTTATATCAGAAGAATGAAAATAATCCTTCGGGGAACTGATATTGTGTTAGATTTTGAGAGATAAGGTAAAAAGCACCCCGTCACTTAGGGTACTGTCCAAACGAAGAGGGAAGGGGGGCGATATTCGAAGCTAAAGTCTTCCTTCGTTTTGAAGAAAGTCAAAGAAAAATTGTTGTCAGTTATCTGTAACCCGGCTCTTTTTGTAATTGTTTTGAATGTTGATAGAAAGAGTTGGCTTCGTAGGAATGTATTGGCTCTATCTTATGCACAAAATTACACACCAAAGTCAGTTCATTATCGCACAAAAATCTGAGCTGTAATCTTAGAATTTAAGCAATATTAGGCAATTCTTTTGAAATTTTATATAAAAAAAAGTAAGGATTATTCAAAGGCTAAGAATATAAATTTTTTGTACAAAAGATGTAAAAAAGTTAAGAAGCCCCAATATGCTGTCCTTACTCGCAAAAGAAACAATTATAAATAAGAATAATATAATCCTTTTATATAAACAAGTTTACTGAGATACATGAAGCTCCTCGGCAACTTAAATGTTTGTAGTCATAATATTTTGTATTTGATATCAGCTTATTGTTTGCGTTTTACTGTCAAGTATTCTAAAAATTCAAAGCATTTTCTCTTTTTCACTAATGAAAACAATTTATTAATGTTGGAAAAAATATAATTTGAAATTTCTATAATGTATATTTAAAGAATTTATTTTTAGGAACGCGAGGTAAATCGATAAATTATTAATATTTTATTTACGAGTTCTATTAGGGTCAAAGTAATAAGACGGACATCGTAATTTAAATGACGATCAAGTAACGAGAATGATAGCGGAGCTAGAACCCCCACTTCTTATTTCCACACCATGACAACGTAAGGATTTTGATTTAATACGTATCAGCTCTGTTACACAATGGAACCTCTAATCCTGACCATTTTTCAATAAAAACATGTAGAGACTACAATGTCGCACAATTCAACAAGGGCCAACATTTATAGGCTTAGAATATTCACATTTTATAGCATAATGCGAAGCACCTAACTGCTATTCATTTCATTTATTTGCCACAGTAAATGTTTTATCATAATTTTCAGCTTATATAAAAATAATTAGATCAAATTAAACTAAGATTTTAATTTTTGAAAAATGCTTGTTAATAAAATGAAGATTTAATCTTAGGATTCGTTGAGTACTATGAATTCTAATGTATCACAATATAATGGATTATAAAAAAATAAAAAATGACAATTATACATCAAATCTATCATTCCTTTATGGAAGATATATATGAAAATTCTTAAGAGGATTTAAATTTTTAAGATTTTTCTGGCATGTTCTAAAAAAGAAAAACAATTATAAATTGAGTAACAATGAAGTTTCCAAAAAAAGTATAGTTTATTTATGACAATATGTTTATTGACATGCAGATGCTGTGAATACTTGTAAGAGCTTTTAAACTTACTTCATTATCGATTTGAGAAAGTCCGAACTTTACATTATAACATAAAGAGACAGGATCAGCAATTTTGCTTTTTATTTTATTTTGTACTTTTGATTATAATTACGTGCAATTTATGATGAATCATATTTTTATACTTCTTATTTCTAATTTGACTATTTTAAGTTTTAACACCAAGTGTGTACCAAATTCCTGCATTTAAATGAATTAAAAATAGATTTAAAACATTTTATAACTATTTTAATAAATTTACTGAAAATCAAAATGTAAATAAATTTTTCTTAAATAAAATTGATTAAGTTTGGATTATTTCATTGTACCTTTTTCTACAAAGATATAAGCATTTAAATTTTTTATAAAATGCTATATATTATTACCACTGTTTTGTGCTATTTTTCTCAATACTCTTAATAATATTGAAGAGGAAATATAGGTGAAAAGCAGCTTAAATTGTAAGGAATTTTTTTTTTTTTTAAAAAATGTAATAAATAAATTCCTTGAATTTTCTTGAACTGAAAACATTAGTAACTACTGCATTGTATTCTGCAAGAAAACATGTTTCCCTAAGAAGGAGAGACTATTTGTGTTTAGGGACTTTCTAAGCCACGAACATCCTCACTCTTCACTGGGGTATCAACGAATACCCTGCTTCTTTTGTCCGCCGATGTATGGTGCCATCAATCAGCTTCAAAAAAGAGGGAAGTAAACTTTGCTGGAAGCGCCGTCTTTAAGGGCATTTTTCTCACAAAAACTGCCGTCTCCAAAAGGTTAATAAGAAATGTCATTTCTTTTAAAAAAACCAGTATTTTGATATATGTAGAACTCTAATTTTTTTCCTATGCTCATCTTTTTTCATTTTTCAAGCTCTCATTTTTATATCCGACGTATAACGCGCACCCGTAAATTTTGATCTTATTTTTGTGTTAAAAGTGCGCGTTATACTCCGGATTTTACGGGGTACTCAACTTTAGGAAATTTAATCCATTAGAGCTAAGTAATTAATTAAAGATATTCAACTGTAAAACTAACTATATACACTGTTCGCTTGAAATAAATAGCCAAATCGTTTTTTAAGGTCTTCTTACACATACAAAAAAAAAATAAGATACTTACCTTTTGACATGAATTATTTTTTCGGAATAAAAATGATAATTTTCCCGATCCACTGAAAACGCCGTCAACTAAAAACGCAATTTCTGCTATATAAAACTATTCGCCTTCTCCACTAAAATATTCATCATAGAGCCCGTTCTGCCATAAATCTTGAAAGAGGGTATTTAAAAGAATATTCCTGCTATCGTCAGAATATTCTTAAAAATGGTTATTCTATGTAATTTTAAAGTGAATGGTACTTAAAAGTATCGTAGGTAGATAAAGAGCTAAAAAATCAGGTAGTTTGGCTATTTTTTTTCGTCTATTTTTCATAATTATTAAATTTAGTAATGCTATTGTTCTAAAGAGAAATTAGAGATATGAGGAACAGGAAAATAAATTAAGACATATAAATTTAAAGTATTTATTGTTCGCACTAAAGCACAAAACAAAAACAAAAATTCTAAACCTAATACTGTTTTGTAATTTTATTCAACTTTGCTTTTTTTTTCACCTATCATAAATAAATCTCAATAAATGGTAAATATAAGTTTCTTTTTTCTCGGGTATTTATATATTAATGCTGATACATTTTTCATTAGGAACGTTTTTAACTATTTAAACTATTTAACTATAATAAGCAAATCTTATATAAAATTCTGCAATATTTTTATTCAAAATAAAGTTCCGTAAAATAGAATTTTTCATAAATTTCATGTACTATTGTTCCTGATAAAAGAATTTTACTGATAATGCAGTCCTTTCTTCACCGTCACACTGGTTTTGAGATTATTCGGTCACATGTGACGTCTTCGATTGGGGTGAACCTCATCCATCTATTCATCTGAAGTTTTATGGCCGCAAACAGACGTTGGGTGACAAGAGCAGGTGGCCATGGGGTCATTGTTTGTTGTCTGGCCTCGGACAAGCGCAGACATCGGGTCTGGAATTTACAATGGCTAAAGAATGCCGGTGCCTAGAGAATAGGGCTATGAGGCCCAGGTGGTGAGATGAATGGAAGTTTCAGAAGTTGGATGAGAATGATGACGCCCTTGGATTCCAGACAGACGAGGAATGTGTTTGTGTTTGCCGCGCAAATGGGAGACGAAAGTGGCCCGGAGATGAGGGCAGACCTTTTTTTTGCCTGCCAATGAGGAAGACGAGGGGCGTGTGGTGGACTCGCCCCTTGTGTTTAAAAGGGGTTAATTTTGAGGAGAAAGGGACGGAGAGGAAAAAAACTGGGAGATAGAGCCCTGGAGTGAGACGGACGGACCCCTGGATGGAAACAGAGAGCCATGGAGTAAACTGGAGAGGAGCGCGGAAAAGCAAGGGATTGTCGAGTGCCTTTCGGAATAAGGATTGACCTCCAGTGAAAAAGATTGTCCGCCCATCTTGGCATATTTATTGGACTATTTAATAACATATGAAGCTATTAAATACTGTTTAAATTTTAAAATGAGGCTGTGACAGATTTTCTTGTTTTCTAACTACTGACGACGTTACACACAGCATTCCGCCGCTTGTGTCTAGAAAAAAAAAAAACGAAGCTAAGTACTTATATTTTTCACTTCACATTGGAAGATTTTGTTGTTCATTTACAGATAAATGCATTATTTAATAATAGTTCATTTCTCCTTTCGATATTGTGATCTTGTTATTTATAATGAAATACAAAGATAAAACTGGTCTTGTTTCCGTAGAATTTTATTTTGATTCCTTTGAAGATTTCATTAAATGTTATCCGATGGGATCATTCCTTGTAAAACAAATTAATAAAGTTTTTTTTTTTTTGCAGTTTATTAGAGTAGCAGAAGAAGTACAATATAATCAAATGAGGTGTGTAAACTAGGTAAAAATGCAAGAAAATTAAAAAGTAACGTGTTTTGTACATTAAAATCTATGAATCCAGAGTTTCTTGATAATACATTTTTTTAACGGAAATCAAATTGTACGAGTCAGATATCACGTTTTTGCGACTGTGTCATGCTATAAGCTAGGCATTATATTTTCCTTCTAGATAAGTACCAAATATTTAAAAAGAAACAAAAACTAAGCGCAATCCTTCTTTAATTCACAAATTTGGCTATGGAGAAAAAAATGGCGCCAAGTCAACACAGATTGTTTCTCTTTTTCTGACTTTTCTTTTAATATGATGAGTTGGTTTGTCACTGGACTTCTGCACCTAAGGTTGCGGGTTCGACCCTTGCCAATGTCAGTGGATTTTCATGATGCAGAAAACCAACAGCGGCCATGTCGTATTATTATACGCCATGTAAGAGTTTACTAGAGTGTCTGTTTGTGTTGGCTACTCTCGGCAAAATTAATCCTATTACAGGTTCATGTCGACACAGCTCAGATGTCTCCATGTAAGGAGGAAACTGGGCTTCAAAATTACCTGAGGTGATTGGTATCCACCTCTATGGTGCCGCACCAAAAAGAGATACCAGCTCCAGGGGAATGTACTTTCAATGAATGCAATGATAAAGCACCAATCGCAGCCCATTAGAAATAAAAAAAAATTTCATATGACGATAATAATTCGCCGAGTTGGTGATAAATAAGAGTATATATTAAAGTAGAGGTTATCCAATTAAGGTACATACATACATTTCGGGTATTACTAATATGCACTGGTACAATAAACTTTAATGGATATTTTCTGCAAATTATCATTTAAAAAATACGTTGATTCATAAATGAAAGAAGCGAGAAAAAAGCACAAATAATTCACTTTTAATATCGTGAACCTTGATTACTTCTTATTTGGAGATATTGGATGGATCCCTCAATCATTTCCATCTACTCCATTTCTTGTAAAAGAATCAAATTGTCTGGTTAAAGAAGTAATTCCCAACATTTCATACCTCACGGACCAAAACATTAACAACTTTTAACGCTACTGACCATATGCAAATTTGTTTATAAGATAAATGCATATATAAATAATAATTGGGCAGGTATAACTTTATGCATATAAAATATATATTGTTTATCTCTTCATATATTTTCTTGTACTCAATAATCAATTTTTTGCTCTAAGCAGGTACTTAATTCTAGCAAATTCTGAAAATTCAAAATTATCTTGCAAATGAAAAAATATCCGAAATAATCTCTAATGCTGCAAATTCTTTTGGTTTGGATTTCAAAAACTTCATGCTTACATCGGGGAAATTCTGGCAACAAATAAAGTATGTGTAGGTACAGTTAAACACCTATGGTTTGAATGAATATGAAAATTTTCGAATTATATTTTCCTTCTTTCTCCTATTTTGATATTATATTCACAACCAATACAATTATTTAAGTGTTTTCTATTTCTGAAAAATGTTTCATGAATGCAAACCAATCCAGTAACACAGAAATGTCTAATCTAGCTCAAGTGTAAAGATGTGATGAGAGCTTACGTCAAAAGGTCGCAATTAGTCAACCCCTACATCAATGCAGTGACGGACTCGAGGTATGTGAACGCTTTACAGGACGCCATAGCAGTGGACCGCTTTTTAGAGAGCGGTGAGAAGACAGAAGATCAAATCGCCGAGGAGACGCCGCTCTTGGGAGTGCCTTTCACCTGCAAAGAAACTTTAGGAATTAAAGGTATTTTGTTTTTGAGGTACACATAATTATATAGTTTCTGTCTTATTTTATGCTTTTGTTATGAAAACAGTTGTTTCCTGTACAAATGGATGAATTACACTAGTGTCAATGAATAAGGGCTATGCAAATTGTGTAGCGTTGCGCATCATTTGTCAGCAAGTGAGGGGTGTGGTAACTGCACTTATAGCGCGTACTGTGGTTCTGAATTTGTTGTTGGAATTGCCAGTATGGGCAAACTGCCCGATTTAGATGCTTTCGATCGCGGACAAATCGTAGGAGAGCTACTCATGGCCTTGACAGTGCAAGGTGAGAGAAGGCATATTGTATATAGCCTGCTTAGCCAAACATTAGCTCAAATTATCACCTAGTTAAATAATGGTGTCAGTCGTACAGTCAGTAAACGGACTGTGCAACGCTCGCTTCACCACATGGATTTCGGGAGCCGTTGACCTACGTGAGTATCATTCTTCAACGCTCACCATCGGGCTGCATGTTTTGTCTGGACAAGAGAGCACAGAGACTGGAGTGTAGAGAACTGGAATGGAGTAGCATGGAGTGATGACTCTCGATTCCGACTACTTAACGCCAACGGGAGACCGAGAATAGGGTGTCAGACTGGTGAAGCCATGGATTCTGCATGCCAGGCCGGTCGCTCAATCGCTGGTCGTCAGTGATGGTCACTCAATCATGGGCTGGGGTATTTTTTCGTGGCACTATTTGGGATCTTCGGTGCGTGTACCAACCTCTCTTAATGCAGGTCGGTACCTAGTGCTTCTAGGTGATCCCCTCCATCCGTTTATGCTGTTCTGATATTTGCACTGCAATGGAGTTTTCCATCAAGACAACTGTACCTATCACAAGTCCCGGTTGGCTACTGATTGGTTGGATGAGCATTCCACTGAGTTTTCTGTCATAAATTGGCCGTCTAGAAGCTCAGACTTAAATCCTATTGAGCATCTTTGCGATGTTTTGGAACACGGCGTGAAAGGCCATCACACAGCATCAACGAACTTTACTGAATAATAGTCAGCTTTAGCCAATATTTGGCAAGTCGTTCCAGTGGAACGCTTCCAGAAAATTTTTGAATCTATGCCTCTTCGTGTACCAGCCGTTATCAAGGCCAGAGAAGGCCCAACTCGTTACTAGGTAGGTATACATAATTCATTGTCACTTCAGTGTATATTGTGAGATATATCAGTATTTAACAAATAAGTAGAAATAAAAAAAGCAGTCGATATCAATTTTAAAATTTATTTAATAATATTTTTAGTAAAATATAGAGTAAATGGAGAAGAAATAGATAAAAATAATATGTGCAACCTGTTTTTTACTAAGAAATTGATTATTTAAAACAGAATCTATATCACTAAAAAAAAACTCCTTTATCAGGAGTATTTTAATTAAAACTTTTAATGCTTAGGAAATTTCAATCAAATACGCTAATTGACAAACAAATTAGCGCACCAAGAAGGAGTTGTCAAAATGAAAAGAAATTTTACATACGTAATTACTTTGATATAAGTAAATGATTAGAAAATCAAAGAAAAAGGATTATTTATTACAGAGAAAAAGGCAAAAGAACGGAGGATTTAATACCCTATTGAACTCCCTCTAGAGTGAATGCACGATGCGATACGATCGGGCATTGAGGCATACAAGTTCTGTATGATATCTTGAGACCTTTCGTTCCATATTTGTTATAACCTTGCCTCTAGTTCGTTCAAACTCGTGGGATACCCAACTCGCCGTCCCAAATGATTCTAGATATGCTCGATTGGAGACAATCCTGGGGATCGGGCAGGCCAAAGAAGGGTAGTAACAGTGCCGAGATAGTCTTGTGACACCCTTGCCATGTGAGGCCGAGCATTGTCTTGTTAAAAAATGGCTCCAGGTGGCCGTTGCATGAGTGGCAACACATGTGGTTGCAGGATGTCATGGACATAACGGGTCTGTCATGGTACCACGGATCAATATTGAGGATGACCATGTATTGTAGGCAATGTCATCCCATACCATCCCACCAACTGTGCGAGCTGTGTGTTGCTGTAAAGCAAAGGCAGAATTGAGGCATTTACCACGGGGTCTATACACACGAACACGATTGTCATCCCTGCTGAGACTGAATCTGGATTCGTCGCTAAAGACAACCTGGTTCCATTCCGCTGCAGTACAGTTTACTCGTGCGTGGCACCACTCCAAACGGAGGCGTCGATGGGTGGGCGTCAAGGGCAGCACACGTAATGGGCGTCGCGATCGCAAACGTCCTTCAGTAATGCGCATTCGTGTGGTTTGAGAAGACACAGGGGCCCCTAATGAAGGTGCTACCTGTGAAAACGAATTCCAGGTTCTTTCGAAATGAAAATACGCTTACTATTGCTTTTGAGACTAAACCTGGACTCATTCGTCAAGAGAACAGCCTTCGATTGATCACGCGTCCAGTGAACATATTGACGTGCCCACTGCAAACGTTTCCGCCTATACCATGACGTGAGTGGGACGCAAAGGGCTGATCACCTCGAATAAAGACGATGTGCGTGAAGCTTTCGACGCACGGTTGACTTTGATACCAACCTCTCAAGGCTTGCAGCGAGGGAGGATCTGAGTTCAACAGGAGTTGTGCTTCTATTCTTTCGTGCGCATAATGACAAATATCGGTTATCGGCACTCCTGGTAGTGCATTACCGTCCTTAGCGAAACTTCCCGGATGCGGAATCCGTGGCTAGATATTGTTGCGAAAATCTATGAATAACATATGGACTCACATTCCGCAATCTAGCCACATTTATCTGATTTTGTTCTACCTCTAGTTTCTCAATTGCTTACCATCGCAGTTCTTCAATCAAATGATGCCTCTAGGTCATTGTTACAATTTCGCTTTACCAGATTTCTAATATCAGGCACGCAGCGACCATTGCCGTTTTGCATTGAGACATCCATTTTTATACTCCTCGCAAATGACGTATTCCGACTGCATCGCCCCTATTTTGCATAATGTAAAATCGTTCAGCTCCTTTTTCTTACCAACATATTCAATTTTCATCGAAATTAGCTTTTTTTCGGGCAAGTTATCGCTATTTTTGTGATTTTTCCCTTTGACAACCAGTGTTTTTATTTAAAATTGAAACAATTTAAAAGTTAGAAACGTTTTTCACAAAAAAAATATAGTAATTGTAACGTTATGAGAAGAAAATGGTCATATTTTCATTAAAAACAATTTGCAAAACACCATCATACATACAGAAATTTTTACAATTTCAAGGCCAAATGCATTAATGACTAACAATTTTCCAGTTGAATGTTATATCCACATGTTGGTATGTATGCTTGCATAAAATTAAACAAGGAATTTTAGAATTCTAAATCTCATTTGCTAGAGATTTTCAGAAACTTATTAATTGTCAACCTGGACATTCGAAAAAAAAATCGTGGTAGCTCATTGTGCCCATTTATTTTCTGTGAATTCTAAGTCTGATGTATGTGGTAACTAATCAAGAGTTTGAACAATACAAATGTATTTCAAAAGCATACAAGCGATATGAATAGATTGTTCGTTAACCTCGTGTTTTGAAGTAACAAGAGAACTACTGGTGATGGACCTCCTAATGGTCAAGGGACCACTTCTTCACATTCCACCCAAATGTGAAGATTCACGAGTCCTATGGTACATGACATTAGGACGTTAGCAAAAATACAGCAATGTATCACGTAAAAAAGGATCACATATGTAAAACGGCAAAATAATCCCCTCAATATACCAGAGTACCTTAAAATTTCAATACAGGATGATCTTCTGTAGTAACAGATGATGGTACACACCAGTATACTTCAAATAAAAGAGACATACATGTACAACATAAAATTTACTTGAAAAACTTGTCAAACCTCTAAGTTTTACATCTGTTTTAAAACAGAAGTAGAATGCAACATTGCAAGCTTTGTAACGCAGGTTTATAATTAATTTCCTGCGACTCTTCTTAAGGTACCTTTATTGATTTTGGTGTTGAGGAGAATCAAAATTAAAATCTTTAAAATGTAAAGTGTAAACGTATCCTGTCTCTGCGAAGTAAGTGAACTAGGTCAATATACTACTTGCTTTGGGGAATAGCCAGGGACGTCTTAAGGCATGGGCCGAATAGACCCGGGCCTCAGTCGCAATGGGAGTCTCGTCTCGTTCTGAGTTCAGCCTTAATATGATCATAATTCGAATAATTTCAACCGTCAAATGTTGTTTCTGGTTGTATTCTTCAAAAAACTGGGAATTTCGGACAATAGGTCAACTGCTTAGATGTGATGACCATCGTCCACGTACAGGCTTGGACCTTCCACCATACACCATCATTACTCACTTTGTCAAAAGGCGGATGTCGGTTGAACCGGTTTCTGCTATTGTAAGTCATGCACATTTATTTATATTGGATTATTGTTTGTACTCGTATAGGACAGCGTATGCTATGTACTGTTTACTTTCGAGTATCATAGGTGGAGCCTACGTTTGTGTAGGGGCCCTGGGCTCCAAGAAGGCTTAAGATGTCACTGGGAATGGCCTGCAATCCGTTTTGGGGTTTACAAATGAAACTATTGTATTAGTTGGGATTGTTCCATTTTCAAAAGTTCGTGACATCTTATGTTTTTCAGAACATTTATTATATGATTTAATTTCGTAATATACACTTTACTGTCAGCATTTTTATAGTGCCATGTTTGAACAGTTGTAGTGATGATTACTACTTAATATGATGAGTTGTATTTCAAATATTTACATTATCGTCCCCTTCATTGTTAGAAAATATTAATAGCCTTGTGTTAGTCATGTGTCTCCTTAAAGCGGAAATCCCAAGCGATTTCATTTGATGGGAGGTACAGTTACGAAAATTAAATTCCTTAAAATCTTATGATATTTTGCGATTATTCAGACGTATATTAAGTTCACTGTAAAACGTAACGGAAAACCAGCAAAATAAGATATTTGTTTTGGTGAATACTATGGATATTACAAAAACTCGATTATTAATAATTCATATCATTAATTTTTGTTGAAATTACTTGCATTTTTATGTGTATCATTTCATTATTTTTCCAAATATACTTTATTTTGTTAAATAGATTAGTTCATAAATTGATCACTTTACATTTACTTTTTGTATAGTCTATTTAATAAATTTTCTATTTTAATTATATCAATCTTTAATTCAATCATATGTTTTAGGATTGAAAACATATAACATTTTTTTCTAATAACAAAAATAACACTATTTTTTTCAATGTTTCTTTTCTTTAAAAATTACTGGACTTAAATCTGATTCACTGATTTGATTTGTAAGAATGATTTATTTTAATTTGATTGTTTTCGCTTAAAAAATTGATAAAAGAAGGGTAAATTTATCTTTTTCAACGATGAGTTACTTTTAAATAAACTATCAAAACTCAAACAGAAATTTCAGTCTTCCTGCCAGTTTTAAGAAAATTATACTTTGAAAATAAATTATTTAAGAAGACTTAATACCTTTTGAATGGAAAATATTGTTTATTTGATATTATAATATTCGATTAATTATAATTTAGGATTCAATTTTATTTTAATACGATTTTGTATACTTTGTGAATAACAAAGCGTCAAGTCTAAGATACTTATTTAGTTTTCACTATTGAATACTAATATATTTTAAACAATGTAAAATATGAATATAAATCAATGTAATTCATGACAATATGAAAATTGTTTTACGCATTTTCCTCTCTAAGTATGTCAAGGAAAAAGTCTTACAACAAAATTTTCTGATGACTAATTATGAAACAGAAATGGAACTCCCATAATATTTTTGCATCTTGAATAATTTTATCGGTTAAGATTATTTTCTGTGTCTTTGGAAAAATATATAACAATAAATGCCATCTCAATGTAGCAAACAAAATAACACTTTTAAATCGATTCAATTAAAACTTTAAGCATTTAAAAAAATTGAAATTTTATTTTAATTAAAAAATGTTTCTATCTGAGTGTTGAAAAAGTATTGCTTTCTGTATAACATTAAAAAAATCTGTTCATCTTATGATCTGAATATTTCCATGTGAAATACACACAGATCTGTTACTTTTTTCCATGGTTCATATATATGCACTCTAAGCTTATTGCTGATTTCACATTCTTCATTATTATTAATTCAACATATTCTTTTACTTTTCTGTCCCGAAGGTTTGCTGCAAACTACAGGATTGGTGACAGCCAAGAATCATGTGGCCGAAGAAGACGGTGACGCAGGTGCTCTGTACAGGAAAGCAGGTGCCATCCCCTTCGCGGTGACAAACGTACAAGAAACATGTATGTGGTGGGATAGCTCAAACCATGTATTTGGGAGGACGAAGAATCCTTACGACAATTCCAGAACACCTGGTGGAAGCACTAGTAACTATTACAATTTAAATTTTCCTTTAAACATTATATTCATCAATTCGCCGGTGTTCAAAATTAAGTTTGTCGTTTTAATGCATGGAAGTTTGGTGCCCTAATACCTTATACTATAAGGCAAGAGGTAGTAAAAAAAAATAGCAGAAAAGTTTAATGTAGGCTGACATGTAAATGAGACTGAAAATGGTCAAATTCGGATACGCCATAACTTCGCATTGTTCATCTAATAAGTGGCCACCTTGTGCAGCTATACAAGCACTTGTATACCTTGTACAAACGTCACAGCGTGCTGTCATGTTTTTAGTGAGGCTATTTATAAACAATTGTGGCAGTAACTTCCATCCATGCAAAAGAGTCATTTTTAACGGTGGTGGCTTCCTGCAATTTGCATCTGATTCTGGGAGATGCGTGTTGTCATTTTGTGGGGGATATACATGTCGCAGGGAAATGACGAAATTAGGACTTTGATCCAATCTCTAAGGGAGATGATAAATTGTCGGGAGATGTTAAAATAACGTCTCTTCAAGGTCATTTCCCTGATGAAAATAAGAGATTTTATCAAATCCCTGAACTATTTCAGTGAATTGATTAAATTATATTGTCAAGAGTTCAAAAGTGTTTATTTAACAAATAGGGTGCATTACTAAATGAAAAAGTAAGTAATACAACAATAGCCAATGAAACACAAATTATTTATTCAAAGATAACTAACAAATAATTAGATAATTAGGCTAGGAATTTTATGCTTAACATCTTTCCTCTCGGTTACTTACACAATAAATATCAATCTCTATGTTAGTCCTATGGTGCCATTTTTTAAAAGATATGGGGTTCATATTCAGGGGATCGATAATACTACATCTATGGTTAGGAAGTACAAGGACTCGACGCCCCAGGTGTCTCCCTCCCTCCCCCCACTGGACGGCATTTTGCCAATGCAAATCCTGACTAGTTCATTTCATCATTTCACTGAAACAGTTCAGGGATTTGATAAAAAGACTTACTTTCATCGGGGAAATGACCTTGAAGAGACGTTATTTTAACACATCCCGTCAACTTAGGGATTT
>BMAV01015578.1:17307-30753 GCA_019973955.1 Trichonephila inaurata madagascariensis | reverse complement strand
AAAAAAAAGGTTGCTTGGACTTTAACAAATACGTATTTGCTTTACTAAATCGTGAATAATTAAGAGTTACGAAAAAATTAACTTAAATTTTTCTAAGACTTCATGTTATATTTGCAGTTATGAATAAAATATATTTATATTTTCAAACACAATTGAAATTACACTTTACAACCAATTACCGTATATTTTAGTGTATAACGCGCATTCTTAACATAAAAAATAAGATCGAAATTTATGGATGCGCGTAGCATGCCGTATAAAAAAATGATAGATTTGAAAGTAAAAAGTGGATAAGTATAACAAGCATTATAATCAATTTTTTTGTAAGTCAGTTCCTACTTAGGTCTACAAAGAATAAACCATCCATTTTTGTAATGCTTGAAAAACAAATTGAGCTTTTCATACCTTGTAGTACAGCGATACTCAACCTGCGGCCCAACGATCCTTTTCAAGTAGCCTAATTAATGCCCATTGCTCTGAAAAACTCACTTAAAGAACAATACACACACACACACACACATGAAACATTTGGTGCCAAGAAATCAAATATACAAATTTTGCTTTTTGCTATTGATGTCGTATGAGTGCGAATTGATATTCTTTTTCTATTTGTAACGGTTACAGTTAGTGATTACAGACAACAGTGGAGTTGTAACAGTTTTTAGGATGGAACTTATTTTCAACTATCTTTCATATCTAGCAAGTGAAAAATATTCGAAGAAAATAGATCGTTTCAAGACGATAGGGAGGTTGACTATTTTGTAGTGAAATAAAACATGGACCAGTAATTGTTCGGTTTGTTACGAAAGTGCTGTATTTAAAAAATACCAATAAACAGAAATTATTCAATGACACTTTCCTTTTAATATCTTTTTCAAGAGGTAATAAAAAGGCTTTATTGAATAATCTTTGCGACAGCAACAAAGTGTTTTGTCAGTGGCAATGTCACAGTGGTAACAAAGACATCTTATGAAGTTTGTTGTATTACTGGTAATCATAAGAAACCGTTTACTGATGCAGAAATTGTGAAGGAGTGTTTGTGAAATACTTCTAATTCAGTGTTAGAGACAAAAATAAAAAATAATAATTAAAAAAAAACAAAACAGGGCATAAAATATTTTGATCAATTTTCCACATTTTAAACATTTCCTCCTCCCCCCCCCTCTTTATCCTCATGATGCGACCCGCGTGAAATAGCTGACATATAAATGCAGCCCAGCACAAAAAAAAGGTTGAGTGCCCATGTTGCAATAGGATAATCAATGTATCCAGTCGCCCTCTATTGTCTTCATTCGGATGAAATTTAATTTTTTTCTCCCATTAAAAACTAAACTTAATTAATTAAATTTAATTAATGAATTATATAATATTTGAAAAAACTGTATAAACACCAAGTGTCATCCACTACAAGTTTAAAAAGATGTATTTGAACTTGAGTGGATAACTAAAAAGTATTTTATAAGCGATTGAAAATTTGAACAAATATATATATATATATATATATATATGTACAAAGAGAGAGAGAGAAGAGAGTGAACTATATATATAATAGTAGGAATTGAAAATGAGCATTTCATCATAAATCTAGATACTGTTTATTTAAGTGAAATAATAGACTTTATAAACTTTCATTTTTGAATAAAATGAACATCTGTCATATTTGTTCTTCCATTATATTTTCAGGCACATCATCGAATACTTTTTAATTTTCATCTCTATTCCATAAACAGAGAATCACATTTGATTTCCTCTCGATCAGAGGTCCTCAACCTTTTTTCTCGCCGGACCGCCTACATATGGCAAATATTTCACGCGGGCCGCAATATGAAGATTAAGGGGGGGAAACATTATAAGACCAACGCAATAATGGACACTTAAAATGTGAAAAATTGATCAAAATATTAAAACTCATTTTTGGCTATGTTCATCTCTATCCAACACAAAGGCAAAAAATTTCGATTTTATGCATTTTTTACCGAGTTATAGGGTAGTTTCGGTTCCTTTTCATCCAAGTGATCAAGTTCTGGTTTACATTCTGCTGCCATATAAACAAAACTGCCATTCCATTTGATGATTTTATTTATTTTTTCTTTTGAGACTATCTTATTTTTATTTCAAATATTAATTTATCAAGTGCAGAATGGCAGCAAAGAGGAGTTTCGACTGAAAAAAAATCCTTATTATTTGTTTATATCTAAACTGAGTTTTAACCATAAAATAGTCACTATTCCAGTTCATTTGCTATTTCACTGTTATTTGTTATTACTAACCGTTACAGTTGCAAATAGAAAAAAAAATCTTGCAATTCGTACCCGTACGACACCGATAACAAAATAGGCTTGATTCATGAAGTCACATGATAAAAACAAACACGTGTTTTCCATTGAATTCAAAACAAACATTAAACTAGTTGTACTTGTTCTATTTGTAAAACTCAGATAAAATTTCAAATTTCATATTTGGGTAAAGATGTTTAAATGTTAGGGAAAAAAAATTTCTTCAAGAAGATTTTTTTTAAATTAAAAAAAAGGTCGTATTTTATGCGTATACTTTTAAATCAAATGCATTTTGTATACATATGTACTTTTTAAGAGAAAGTTTTTGCAAAGAGCAAAACTTGGCAACACCGGAGCGCGTGAACTGATTAGTTGGAAATACAAGATAGTTTTCATCGTGTGACCATGACGTCACATGAGTTTCTGAATTGATTGGTTAGAATCACGTGGCTTTCACTATCATGTGACTATGACGTCACATGAATTAACCTCATTGGTAGATCTGATTGATTGATTGATGGAATTTCTCGCTACATTTTTAATAAATTGTTTTTAAATAATTGTGTTTTTTAGTGCAATGGGCGTGAGTGGGCCACTTGCGGTCCGCAGGTTGAGTATCGCTGCTCTAAATTGTTAGATATACATTTTTTAAGCGACCAGAATTATATTAGGTTTAATTTCTTTCCATGATTTTTTTAACTGCTCACACACTATTTCTGGACTGGCATGAGACGCACATTTGGTCTCTTTTTGTAAATTTTTCAACTTCTAACATTTACATTCTTCTAACACCTTTTTTTTTTAAATCCTGGTGTTATTCCTTGAAAAAATGACTTCAAAAGTAAAAAGCATTGCACATTTCAAGTTTCTTCGTAAAAAAGAAGTGTGTGGGTTATACGATCAAAAATGCGATTTGAAACTACAGGTGCGTGTAATATATACACCAGAATATACGGTAAGTATTTAAAAAGAAATCACAAGAAAGCAAGTAAGATTTTCAATATATGTACAAATTTATTGCAATAAATAATGATATTAAAACTTATCCCGCAAACCACAGTTAAATTTGTACCAAAGAAAAATTGCAAATTGCAGGATACGATGAAATTTTAAAAAGATTTTCTTAATCTGACTTGCTATGTTTACTGAAATTATTTTTTCATATGAGATGTTTCTTAACCCTCCAAGTGGTCTGCACGTAAAATCCCGTCATTCCAGAAATGCTTTTTCTGCCTTCAAGCAAGATTCCCAAAAGCGGCCAAGCCGCATTCTTAAAAATACGGCTCAACCGCTTTTGAGAACCCCACCTGGCGGCAAAAAAAAAGTGCGGTGCATTTTCGAAGAATCTCCAGAATGGCAAGACTTTACATGCAGACCGCTTAGAGGGTTAAAGAAACTTCGTTTTTTCAAATTACATCAAAATGTGAAATGAAAAATAGACTTAAATATTAAACCCAGAGGAAGAAAACACTCATCGTCAGTGCATTTCCTACACAATCCAGCTGTTCACACACAGGTAAATATATAAATTATAATAAGTAATTATTATTAAGCATTATTTTCTTTTCTTTTAGGTATTGTATCCAATTGGGGAACTTTTCCTCACTGTCAAATGACCCCAGTAAAGAAAGATAATAGGCCAGTGGAAATATTTATCAGCACGGGACCTATGTGTCGCTACGACAAAGATTTACCTTTACTGATGAAGGTGCTTTCTGAAAATGACAGTCGAATCAAATTGGACGAAAAAGTACGTTCTATCTATTTGCATGACGCCTGAATTTATCTTTACAGGCTGTTTTGTACAGTATTCGAAATTAATTTAGTATGTTTCATCTAAAATTACTCTATCTTCGATTGGTGCTGTATGTATTTACGTGAGATTTCTTTTTTAAAAAAACTTCAGGTTGGCACATTTTTTTTCAAACTTCTGTAATAGGCTTTTTACCGCAGTCATAATTTTCAGTTGCATTTATTTGGATTGGGTTACCATATAAATTTTAATTCAAAATTTATCTTATTATTATTTTGGAAATAGCCAGCTGGGTGGCGTAGTTTGACGCTGGCCTTCTGCACCATGGTTTCCGGGCTCAACCCCGGCCCAAATCGGTTGATTTTTATGATGCAAAAAGTCGACAGCGGCCAAATTGAATGATTATACAGCATGTAAAAATCCCTAGTGTGTCTGTTTGGCTTGGGTGCTCTCGGGAAAATTAAATCCTAGTACAGGTCCACATTGCCAGAGCTCAGGTGCCTCCATCTGGGGAGGAAACTGGGCCTCAAAATTACTTGCAGTGAATGGTATCTGCCTATTTGGTGCCGCACTAAAAAGAGATACCCGCTTCCGGTAAATGTACTAGATCTGCAATGGTAAAACTCCAATCCGCTGTCCATTAGAAATTTTTAAAAAGTAGTTTAGAAACTGAAAACGATGATTTTTACAAATAAAAGAAAAATGCAGGGTCGTAAGTAAATAAACAATAATTCTAGCTTACTGTACTAGAATATAGCAGGAAATACACGAGGAGCAGGAACACCGAAAATTCAAAATGAAAATGGCAACGTATTTAGAATACAAGAGTAGTTTAAGATTTCCATTTGCAGGCTTAAACCAGGGTTTAACTACTATTTATTTATCTCGTTTTTATTTATATTGCATAATGATCAAAGTAATTGAAATAATCATAATATAAATGGCTCATCAAAATTTTTTAAAAAAAAGGTACTTACCCAATTTTGCAAAGAATGTTAAGATTAAGGCATGGATTGAATGAACAAATAAAACAATCCCAGAGAGATAATGCAGATAAATATTAATGCAATTTATTTGAGACATTCAAAAAAATTTGTAAAAAACTCTAACAAAGAAATAAGAGCTATATTTAAAAAATTCTACGAACATTTTAATATAAAATATTTTTAAAACTTATTTATAAAAAATAATAAATATTTAAGAAATATAACAAAAAGATATAATAAATGAATAATTTAAATTAGAAAGAGGAATATGATTATTTCTTGCATTCGAAGGTTAATTCGTAAATGTAAATTTTATAGCATTAACTGGGTCTCTTACGGACTTTTATATTTTAAAGAATATTTTAGGAAATTATTATATATATTGATACGAATTTTGTGTAAATAGTACAAATAATTTGTATTTGAGTGTTTAATGCATTTATATTACTCTATGTTATGTTTATTTCATGTTAAAATTGTACCATTCACAAGCAATGCCGCCCCTTACGTTATAATGGTGATCCAATGAGAACTTGGCGAAATCTTGGCGGTAGAGCCAAGTTGGCATCATTTTTGGCGACCAAGTTGGCGGCCAATTTGGTGACCATTTTGGCGTCATTGGCGACCCTGTTGGCGAGTTTGGAACCCTCGGGAATCTTCTAGAAAGTAGTAGATTTCTCCACTAGTGTCACTTTCAATGACACGAGCTGTTATATTTCTGGAAGTTTCTGTCGCGCCTATAAAAAGATGCTCGCCTATATAAACCAGCGAGTAGTGAGGATTGTTTTGACTAGCGATTAGCTCGGCTGAGCTTGTGAATAATCTTTACTTACGTGCATTTTTAAACACTGGTTATTGTGTTTGATTGCTGTTGAAGGTGTGAAGACCTTCGGATATTTACTCTGTGAATATTGCTGCTGAATCTTGTATTTAAAGGATTGGATTTTTGTTAATAAATTCGCATCGCTCTTGAAGAACTGTTTATTTTCCTTGTGATTATTTTGCATAAAATCCCCGAACCCTCGGATCTACGTAACAATATACATAGTATATAGGTTTTTAAACGAATCTGTTTTTTGCTTAACTAAATGATATAATATACGATTTAATTGTATATGTTTCTGTTATATATATATATATATATATATATATATATATATATATTTATATATATAATTTTTAAATCAATCTGTTTTTTGCTTAACTAAATCATATACAGTACAATTTAATTGTATGTTTCTATTATATATATATCTACACTATTAAAATTCGTAGTTAAGCTAACGTATCTGACTATCTACGTAGATCTCACGAGCTGAGCGACGCAGGAACTCGCCAAAGGTGTCAAAAAATTGGGAATGATCCGAGGAATACGTTTTGATCATTTATATTTCGATATTGCAATTAGTTAAAAAGATATTAAATCAAAATCTTAAAACATATAATTATTTTACTCCTGTTGGCTTTTTTTTACCACCGAGCGGCTTTTCGGAATGAGTTTAGTGTTCCATTTTTTGGACGTGTTTTTTTTTATCCCAGGCCTTTTTAAAACACGATCTAATTTTTTTTATGACACTCAGACAAAAAATAATTACAGAACCCGAAAGAACATTTACTTTGCCACGATACGGTATAGTTTATTTTACAAAAGAATCATATTTTTTTTATTTCATACGATTTTTTCTAAAATGAGTCAAAATCAATACGTTTTTATGAAAATGTTTTCTAAATCGTTCCGTTTGCATTTTCTTTCGCGCTAATGAAATGATATTCTATACTAAAAAAGTTAATGCTCTTCTCTTTTAGAAACAGTCATTTAAGGTATCCGACTACGTTCGGAACCGTGATTTTATAAAGCGCATAAATGGATAATTTTCATGATATTTAGTGTCACTTAGATTAGAATATATGTATAAAAAATTTTTAAGGACATTGTGACAAAAAAAAATTATTTAAATACAACATTTCGGCAAAAAATGAACTTAGAATAACCTTTTTCAAAATATTCTCCTTTTGTGAAAAATACTTCTATTATAATAATATTTTGCCTGTACATAGCTCAGACGTCTGTACAGAAGCTCAACTATGATTTTTGAAAAATTCACATTATTTTGAGAGTTATAACCAATTGAAATAATTATCGGCGTTTTTTTCTTAAAATTTCTCCCCACTGTTGCCGTCTCTGTAACTTTTGCACCCACGAAGGTCGATAGCGAAAGTCACTCTTTTCGTGGTTTTTAAAGTTTAAAGAAATTTCGCTGCTTTATGCACTGTTATCGCTTACGTTATGTTATATTTATAGCAGTATTTAATTCATTACACATTACAGATAAATGTTTTAAAGAGTGCAAGACAACTTATAGTTTTCTTCATTCTTAAAGAATGATTTAGTGAAGAACAGTGAAATAAAAAAACCTTAAAAATTCTGGAATATATTTTTATCCCATAGTATATTTACTTATTGAATGATTTTATACAGTGAATGTGTAAATAAATCTTCAGCATTTTTACCTTTTTATTCTTGAATATTTTTAATTCGCCACAATTCTGTATGATGTTGTTGTGTTTCTTTTATTACAAAGCAATGAAACTGCATATAAATAAATTTATTAAAAAAAGTTTATTCAATATTAAATCATATTTAAGAAAATCATTTTGCATTTTAAAAAAACATAATTACTGTAATTATATAAATATTTATATTATACTTTATAAATATAATTATTAATAAATAATACGTTTTGTAAAAATTTTATAATAAATATAAAATGATATTTTATATGAAAATTAGTTACAAAAAGTTTTATAACATGATATACAACATAATATAAATAAAATATTATATAAATTATTATAATAATACATAAAAATATTATATTAATTATTTAAATCAAAAATATTTTTAATTAATATAATAAAAATAATATTTATCTTATATTTTATACTATTTTAATTATTTTATAATTTTTAAAATATTTAATAAGTCTTTATCAATAAACGAGATTTTCTCTTTTACTGTTACTTCTTAAGGAAACGGTATGCCACAATTATTTGCTAAATGAACATTTTTGATCAATTTTTTTATTTCAAAACTTAAGGAGGAAATTATTGTTAAAATAATAAATATGTTACTTTGGTTTTTTTCCCGTCCGATACGTGTTTAAATAATTTACTAAACACAGTTAAATGAAAAAAAAATATAAAATTAAAATAAAATATCAAAATGTTTTTATCAGTTTGTTTGTTTTTTTTCTTTTTGAATGTTTTTTTCAGTACATGTAAATATATATCTAGGCTTTCCCCATACTGTTTTTTCTTATAAATTACATATTTATAAATATGTTTATTCAAGCATTAAAAAAAAAGCAATCGTTTCAATAGCTATCTATAAATTTTTCTTTTGTTTATTACTTATAGAAAATACATTTTAATTAATATATATATATATGTGTGTGTGTGTGTGTTTAAAAGGTTTATTTCTATTATTTCATTACTAAATTAAATCAAAATACATTTTAGAGACATTTTAAACTTAACTATATGTAACGATTGATTGATTCATGAAAATCTGAAATTTATTTTATTATTTTAGATTCTTAGAAACTAACTATTAAAAAATAATTAAAGTTTTTTGTTTTACTCTTAGCATCAGAATCATTTTCTTTTTATTGCTTCACACATTAATAATCTTTTAACTAACGCAATATTGTTTTTTTATAAGCCATACATAGAAATTAGAATCTATATCTTATTTGTGAAGGGGAGGGGACGAGGGAACACACAACAATAATTTTACACTAAAAAAACCGTGTTATGCCGGGCTATAGAGAGAGAAAAGAAACCTACCTTAAATCGGAAATAAGCGACAAATTTCGAAAATGGGAAATTTAATGACATAATTTTAGAAGTCACTCACATTGTACGTGTAAAAACACACACACAGAAATGCTGGTGTCATGAGGGAAAGAGAAAGCCCGTGAAACGCCGGGCCATGCAGCTAGTATTTCATACTGGCTTTACCCACCCGCTTCGCTGGGTATTTCATGATGTATAAATTTACACTGTTTATATATATATATATATATATAAATTATTGATATCTATGTCCAGCATTAAGAATTCGATTGTACTGAAAAATATACTTATACCTGTAACTCTCCCCTCTTGATATAAAAAGGAGAGAACTTGTGTAATATTTTCTAATAATCTCTAAAATTGAAAATGAATAACTGTTTGCATTCTCGTAACTCAGTAACCAAATAGATTTTCATAAAACCAATTTTCACACAGTGGATCTCTACTTCATAAAATAAACATGCGGGACAAGTTTCAAGTCTAAATCTAATAAAGTAAAAACGGAATTTTTACTCTCAATACTTCCCGTAACCAAGTTGAGAGTCAATTTCCAAAAAGAACCGTTCTTAGCGGCTTTCAATTCAACAAAAGAAACGACAAACCACTTTTCATTATTATAGTCCTAGTAGTTCGAAAAGAGGAATTTTTTTGTCAATTCGCCTCAATAACACCCGCTCCTTCCAGGACTCGATTTCCGTAAAATTCTTTCTTAGTGGATATCTGTTCAACAAAAGAAAGATGCTTAACAAACTTCAAGTATGTGAGCCAACAATTCAAAAACAGGAATTTTTTTCTAGAACTCTCTTAACCCCTTGCAACCTTCCTTGGGGGACTCGATTTTAGCAAAATTCTTTCTTAGAAGAACAATATCCCATAAAAGGAACATGCCTACTAATTTTCTAGCATGTAGGACTAATATTTTAAAAATGGAAATATTTATGTTGTATATTCCTTAATACTATAAAATGCCCCTTGGGAGGGGGGCTATTTTCGCGAAACCTATTTTGTAGAGCTTCTCTACTCTATGAAAGGAAGACATTTTCTATTTAGGTATGCCTTTCTTCTGTGCGATTTTTCAATGTAATATATAATTCTTCAGATAGTGATGTGGGCTGTTCTTTCAGTGACTGTAACATGAAATTTATTGTTGCATCAGTGTTAATAAATTAGTATCTCTCCGACATAATGCCTATCCACTTTTATCGGAAGTAGAGCTTATACACAGTTCTGGATATTAAATCGAATTCTCTGGGAAAAAGTTAATTTGCAGGTTTAATTCAATCATTGCTATTTGGATTGGATTTTTCAATTTCAAAAATCGTTCCAACATTAGGAGTAAACTATTCAAACGTGTTTTAGAACCTAATATTAATATATGTTCTGTACTGGTATTCGGTATCCCGGTATACCGGTATTGCAGTCCCTACTAGTAATATAAAACGTGGGATTACTAAAAATATAAAACTCTAAACAATAACTATTTTTTTATTCATATGTCAAGCTATCACTTAATATATTATTTTATTTCAGGTTGACTTTCGTAAAGTGAACGTGTACTACATGAAGGAAATGCAAGGCACATTTAATGGATCTCGCCCAGATGTAAGGAAAGCTATTATTAAGGTAATAAAAACCAATTTGTGTGGCTATATTGATATTGGGTTTTTACTAAATCTCTCTTTTCCTGTAATAATTATGTTTAATTACATATTTGTATTGGCACATTCGTTTAAAATGAGGGTCTTCAACTTGTGTCACGAGGGACCTAGAATGGCCCACTGAAGGCATTTTAGTGGCCCCTCATTTGAATTTGAGGCAATTTCAAAAAATATATTGCCTTGTCTGCTTTTTATCATAAGAAACGTCGTTTTTTCTGTTATTTTCTTGATATTTAAAACACATCACTGATTTGTTTAAATGTTCATTTGAGATAGATTTTTCTGAAAATGACAAATTTTTCAAAAATTTTACTGTATCTTAAATAATTTTACATATAAAAATAAACTGACCATGCATAAAATCTCAGAAATTTTCGGAATAAGAATGGACTCATAAAAAACACCTGTTCCCTTAGAATCACACACTCACACACAGTTGTAGTCTTGTAAAACAAACCTCCCTTTTTTTTAAATAAATTTCCTGACTATAATATTTTTGACAGTAATGGGGACCACGGATCACTGTGTATTGAATGATGTAGCATGCGGAACATTTCAAATTTATTAATTTAGCCCTCGTGTTTGAAAGTTTGAAGACCCCTAGTTTAAAACAAGGGCAAACTTTTTAAAATATACTCATGTCCAAAATTAAGGTAACACAGTACGATTCAATTGACCACAATCGGTCAAAAAATCAAATCTATTTTTTTTAGCCTAAATTACTCTTTATATACTTTGCTATAACCTCACAAAATTTGAAAGCTGTAAACTTAAAAAATGCAGAATTATGATAGCTTTTACGTTCGTCTTTATTCACATCCCTATGGCAAATCAAAACTTTTAAATTATTTATCTCAGATAAAATAACTATTTTGTCTTCATCTAAAATGCTAAGGCTTTTTTTTTCTATTCTGCCTAATGCTTTGAATTTTTTTACCTGCTACCAATAGTACACGTAACAAAAGTTGATATGCATTTTTGAATCAAACTAATACTTATTTTTTAAAAATAATTGATCTCACAGAATTTATACATTTTTTAAGGAATTTTCAAAAAGCATTCATATAAAAAAGTATTGTACGAATACCAATCATGTTATCGCAAAACCCATACCAACTTTTGTTATACATAGTTTGACGTACTTGTGAATCAAATTTCATGCGTGTACGTAAATGTTTGTAGGAGGAGTAGCATTTTAAATTCACTTAAAAAATTTCAAGTCTTTTCTTTAAAAAATTATATGGCTAGCATTTTATGAAATTTTGAGTACAAAATCTATTTTACATAGTATATACACATAGGAGGCAACGAAAAATTTTTTAAAAATCCTTAAATTAACAACTTTTGCTTACATCGTACCATGTCCCCTTAAGGTCGAACATGTTTTTCGTTATAATTTTAAAATTTATCCAGTAAAACTAATAGAATTTGTATTTTATATATTTTGAAGAAAGGGTAGTACAATATCAACCTTCAGTTTAGGAAAAAATGTTGTTAGGCGTTAGTTTTTTTTTCAAAACTACTGGAATTAGACCATTCACGTATATGGGAATGCTGCCTCCAGTTTTGTGAATATTGCATTAAAACCAACACGTTAGTCCAGTGATTCTCAAACTTTCAATACTGGCGCCCCCCTTTTCAATCACAATTTTTATCGCGCCCCCCTTATACATTAATAAATTACTGAATGCAATAATAATGCACTTTGACGCTAAAGTACAATACGCGATCTTAATTATAAACCGTACAAATTAATAACATAAGTATTAAATTTTGTATATGTTACTTCTAAGCAAAAAAAAATATATTAAGTAATAGGATAATTATTATGTTACTTTTCCTTTCTCTAATTTTTAAATTGGGACATATTGCAAAATGCGGTGGCTCCTTAGAAGACAAAATATAGATATCAGCTAAATATAGAAAAAGAACTCAAAGGGTCAATTCCTAAAAAACTTTGAAAAACTTTGCTCTGCAAGACAAGCCCATGGAAGTCGCTAATACTTATTAAACTTGTTCTTAATTCAGTATTAATTAATTAGTTATAAAATACTCTGTGCAGCACACACACACTGAAACATTAAAAGTATACCGGCTGAAGTACCCGCTCTTTGCACGAGTTCATTTATAAGAAAATAAAACATTATTTCATTGCTTCTCAAATTTTCAATACTGGGGACCCAATTAATAATAATTATATATTGAATGCAATAAAAATGTACTTTGACGCTAAAGCTATATGATCTTAATTACAAACCGTACAAATTAATAAGATAAGTATTAAATTTTTTATATATGTTACTCTTAAGTAATATATATTTTAAATAAATTTTATATATATATATACTTTTAAGTAATAGGTTATATAATTATGTTATTTTTCTTTCTCTAATTTTTAAATTGAAACAGGTTGTGAAATAATATTTAATTAAAGATTTATTTTTCCTTCAAGATCCATTTCTAAAAGTGCATATGTCATTAAAAAATAGCCCAATCTATGTGTGTGTTGCTCTTTATCATATCCATTACATCTGGCATTCTTGCAAACGTTCACGTGAGTCTAGGCAACCTAACGGACGTCTGCACAAAACATGGGAAAATGCTGTACTTCGTACAATTCTAGTCAGTCTTGGCCGAATCGATTAGATACTGAATGTCTCTTGAATGTACATTTCCTAATTCACGCGTTAATTGTAATTCACGGTATTAAGTATTTACGGCAGTGGATTAAAACAAAATCATAGATATATTTTTAAATCGCAGCGAGCATTCGACGATAATAAAGCATCAATAAGTACACAGACGAGGGCAAATTGATAGCAAGTTACGAATGGGTTAGGGATCCATTTCAAAATACTTCAGAAGGGCTCTCAAAGCCCTCGTGTAGCTGAACAGTGCGTCGTTAATATTCAATCAAT
>BMAV01015577.1:0-10708 GCA_019973955.1 Trichonephila inaurata madagascariensis | reverse complement strand
CAGAAAAAAAGGAAAAGAAACTCAGACTTAGAGAAAATTCTAGGAAGATAAAAAATTCATCACTGTTATTATTATTGAAATGTTGTATATTAGCTGCAGAAAGAAAAGGAAGACTTATTCATTTTTCCCCCAGGAACAGATTTGGTCAGTTTATCTTTTGACTTTAGAACTTATTGGTATGATTAGTTCCATATGAAGGATTCTTTGGCCAAGATTTATTTTTTATGGGTATTCTGAAGCTGCAAAACATGTAAATAAGCTTTTTTACACAATTTTTTTTTGAACTAACATCCATATTTTTTATATCGGTACACTTTTTAACACGAGCGGTCGCGTGGGGCTCAAAGTAAAAGGACAGTTAACACAAAATTTGAACAAATTATGACGGTTTTCGAAAATATATTCCAATGGGGAAAAATTCTGTGATTTGTGTCCTTTTTTAAAGGTTCGTACCTTTGAAACATTTTAGTTCAGCTTTAATTTATTTTTTCTCAAATTATCAAAGAAAAAAGGAAAAGTCTTTGAAAGTAGGTAAGTATATTTTCTCTTAGTTAAATTATTCACTGGAATTATGATTTTTATCGTGTTAAATAAAAATAATTGTAAAAAAAAACCAAAAAAAAATAACATTGGGAGGACTCATCTCTCGCGACTATTAACGTTAGCATCGAGTGTCCCTTGCTCTCCGGGGTTAAACTTTTTAAGTCTTCCCTTTAAATATTAATGCCAAATGTGATGGATGTGAAAAGGAGAGCAAATAGACTCCCTTTTTTTCTAATGACATTTATATTTTTTAAAAGGGGAGATGGGGGAAATAAATTTTTAATTAAATATCATTTTTAATCTTTTCCCAATTTAAAAATTAGAAAAAAAAAATAAAAAAATTATCCTATTACTTAAAAAGTAATTTGCTTAAAATAAATATTATTTAAAAAAGTAACAAATACAAGATTTAGCACTGTTTATAATTAAGATTGCATTGTAGCTTTAGCACCAAAGAGCATTATATTATTGTATAAGGGGGGCGCGATAGAAATTATGATTGAAAATTGGGTCGCCAATAGTGAAAGTTTGAGAAGCACTGCCATAAACAAATGCATATGGATTTTATGTGCTAAGCACGCGACAGGTGTGTGTAGATACTGAACTGTTCCACATCTATTTAAAACACATCATAAAGCCAATCGTGCTACTAATCCATATTACGGAATACCCAATTCTCAAAATTCTGACGAGGGATTCTATCATCAAGTTTCAGTTTATGATTATGCTGCTGTTTGTGTGGATATCATTTCTCACAGAAACATTTCTCTCTTAACACCATTTCTGTTTAATAAACCTGTCTTATTCGAAATTTCTCAAGCACTTCATTTTTCGTGCATTTACGCCAACAGGGACTGCACTGCCTGGGCATTACATGAGGATACTGTATGCTGGCCACTTATTGGACAAGAAGCCAAAGAACCATTACCTTAAATTTCTGTATCATTTTGTTCTGTCATTGGTTCTTTACTACCCTGTATAGCATGCATCCAGAGATATGATAGTAATGCCGCAATGGAACTCTTTCTTAACTCTTGTAAAATTATTTCACAGAGAGCTTTCTCCATTTAATACAGTATTTCTATGCATACAGCTTCGAATTACTGTTATCTGATGTAGCTGCTCTTTTTATACCTACTACTTTACTTAATCCGATATCAGAAACCGGACAATATTTTTCAGTCAAATAAAGAATTATTCAGGCATTTTTTTTATTGTTAAAAAATAAAAAAATAAAAAAACGGCTTATTTTCCATTGGTTGGAATAAAATCATAATCCTTAATAACAGAAGTAGAGAAACATCAAGACCGTCTGAAAACGGTTGACTATATAAACTAACACATTATCTGAGTGTGAGATCTATTAACGTCGCTGTACCATCATCTCATCCAATGAACGCTTCACGGCAATACTTGTCAAGTTTGATGAATGGGGGGAAGCAGAATACCCAGATGGGTCATAGTATTCTGCAAGAAGAGACAGCCTACTCTTCCCTCATGCCTAGGGCAAAACAGATGTTGAGCCCTTTATGGAAACAGCTTTGATGATACCACACTTCTTCTTTCGCCAACACCCAGATAATTTTTATCACAACGATTTATAGAAAGGACACTCTAGTTGAATAGTTTCTATTATTTCGCTCTTTCACACATGTAAGCCACGAATTACTAGAATAAAAGAACGTCGACCTGTTGCGATATAGACAGGGTATTCTCAGTGTCAAAATAACAGGTCGATTGATTGAACCTCTATATTTTGTTCGAGGTACAGTGACATAATTGATTTCAGACGTAACGGCCTATTGTCTCAAGAACCAATGGAGTCGAGATTAAGACGAAGAATGCCGGGTGCAGATCTGCAGCATTTACCCAATAAGACTATTTGGGAGCGTAAAAGAGGCCCACCAGTGCCAATTTAAGCTAATTTCGGGCCCTGTGTGAAGAAGATCTGCAGGCCCTCTTGGCACTGAGGGATCAAAATTTATAACCAGAAAATCTGTTTAAGTCCAGCTTGTCTGAGCCCTTCTGGGTTCTTCCGGGCTTTTGGGTGCCCGTCCCAAGTGCCCAAAGTATAAACCGGTGCTGAGGCCCCACCCAAGAGGTTTAAAAGACTCGGTTCGGGGTGACAGGTTTTTCTGCATCATCTTCTTGGTCGGTTTCCCCCCTTTTTTCCAAAAAGAAAATTTTTGCGTGGGCAGCCGCACCCGAAATGACCAAAAGAAAAGAACTGCTATGACCTCTTAAAGACGGAGGGACGGAGTCTGCGGAGCTGATCCAGTGATTGATCGGAGGCCATATCACCGAAAGGGGTTGTTCGAATAGCTGCACTCGGGAGACCATCCTCTGAAGATCTAAGAACATTGATCTGGTTTTTGAACTTTTCTCCTGCCAAGGCTGGAAGTTTGGGATAATTAATAAGAATTTAATTTTTTTAAATTTAATTTATAAATAAAAAGGGCCTTTTTGGGGCCAAAAGCTTTTTGGTCCCCCTCCCACCCAAAAAATGAAGTATTTTTTTAGGGCCCCCCTTCCCTCGCACTATGCCCAAAAGTGGATTGGAGACAGACCTCGTAATCTTGAACTACAGGGAACTGAGGATAAACCCCCCTGATATCCCCTCTGAACTTCCACACCATCCAACGGAACACTTTCCAGCCTCGACAGTTTTACGAGCATCAGTTGCTGTACAGGCGGGTCTTCAGTGGGACAGGGCGAACTCGACACGCGACAACAGTCCTTGATCATAACCACTAAACTACTGCGGAAAATTTTGATATTCACGCGTTCTTCCTCTAACAAATCTCTGGTTCTTTACCCCCTTAATAAATCTTTTTCCCAAACCCAAATCCAAAAATGAAACAAGCATAGATGTAAAATAAACCTTTGGATAGGTTTTAGTAGAGTGGCAATTTAAAAAAGTTCAGTGTAAAAAGATAGAAGTGTTGATCGACGGTTACCTAGAATCAAGACGCCACCTCGTCATTTAAACCCAGTTAAAATTCCCATTGAAAGACCATTAGGAGAAATATTTGAATTTAGATTGGCTTTGGGAGTATTCCCCCCGGTTAGGAAGATTATATTCTGAACGCGAATATATTTTTGAGATTGAGATTAGGCGGATATAATATAATTATATTTGATAAGTGATCAAATTTGGGGCGATCTGTGTTAATTAAGACTACGTGTTTTTTTTTTATTCTCATTTTTTAAAATTTGTTCGATATTTTAAGAAATTTCCGTTAAATTCTTAAAAAAAGTCATATTAAAATTTTTAAAATTCTCATCATTTCGAGAATCCCACACCTCTAACTTACGCTGAAACCCCACGATATGGTCATCGAAGGACGGCCATGTCGCAAACTTAGAAAATGCAAAATTTATGAATCAAGAGTTCATTAGGGAAAGAAAAACATTTATCACACGAATGAAAAAATTTTACTCAACTCCAAATTTATCTCAAGTTATTCGAACATTCCTTTTTATAACAAATTAACTTTACATCTTAGAAAAATTCTTAAGGCTTGGGATTTATTTTAATAGCTATTTTTAATATACTATTGTCTATTTAATGTTTCTTCAACTTTCCAAAATGTCAACATGGTTTCATTTATTTTTAATTGTATTAGATTTAAAAAAAAATAGAAGAACATTTATTTCTTTTAGAAAAACACTTTTATACATATCTATAGAAAATAAGCTACACATTTTTATTTTCTTGGCAAGTTATTTGGACATTGAATATTAGTAGATCTGTATGCTGAATTTCTAACAAATAATTAGACCAATATTAACTAAAATTAAAGCAAAAATCTACAATTTATGTATTTAAAATAAGATGTAAAAATATGAATACACAATTTGTATACACATACAATTTACAGATAATAAAATTTACTATTCCTTAATTTATACTTTTCTTTGAAAAATAAATATAAAAAATTACATACACGTAAGAAATTCGCATTATAATTTTGAAAATATGCTATTAAATAGAAATTTTGTGTTTTTTTTTTTAAGATCGAATACTATTTTCTTTTAAAAAAAAATTTTCAAAAAAATTTTTGTTTATTTTTGAGGTTTTTTTTAAAAAAATGATCAACATTTCCTTCAGGCTTATTCATAGATCATAGCCAACTTGAAAAAAATGATACCATCAGATTTAGATTTATTTTCAGATTATACCCTTTAACAGGGGCGTGTTAAGGCATGAGTCAACTGGTCCCGACCTCCGTGGGGGCCTCGTCTTGTTCTCGAATCAGGCTCTATAAGTAGATAATCTGAATAAGTTTAACAGACAAATGTTATTCCCGGATATATTCTCCATAAAACTGGGCAGTTCGAACTGTACGTCAACTGGCAACAGTTGCAATTGATTGATTGAATATTAACGTCGCACTGTTCAGCTACTCGAGGGCTTTTGGCGACGGACCACGTAATACGAACCATGGTTAGTGACGTGGACGACACCTGAGCTGCACCCTCCTCTCTAACACCACACCTTACCAACTGGAGGACGTTTCAGCTTTCGACAGATTTAACGTGCATCGCTGCCCTACACGGCGGGTCTTTAATGGTACTGGGCTCGAACTCGTGACAAGGCAAGCCACGATCCGATATCTATATCACTTGGCTACCGCGGCCACAGGTAACAGTTTCAAGAGTGTCTTTTTATTTGACGACACTCGTTCATGCATTAGCCTAAGCTTACAACCATACACCATTATTACTCACTTAATCGAAAGATGGAAGTCCGTCGAGCTGATTTGTGCGATATTTCATTTACTTTCATACACATTTGTTTCGGATTACCGTTTGTGCGAGTATTGACAACGTATGCTATATACTGTATACTTTTAAAAGTCATTGGTGGGCCCCATTTTTTGCTTGGGCCCAGGACCTCAAGAAATCTTAAGATGTCCCTGACCATGAAATACCTAATTAATAATGTTTAGTTACATAATTTCATGCTTTAAAACAACTACATAAACACTATTATAATTTTTTGTTAAAAAATTTATATCAAAGATAATTTTTTTCAGACAATATCGTATACAATATCAAATAACACATTATATACAATTTGAGCTATATTTACAGTGGTGGCTAAAATTGGGGATACTTTTTTAAATTGTTATATTTTTTAAGTTTGTATATGCTTATAGAAAATTTTACGTTGCACAAAATGCAAAGTATTTTATATCACTTTAAAGAACATTTAATACTAAATTCAATACAAAAAAGAAAATTCAAATCTTTGCAATGTAAAAAAAGTTATCCTGCAATTACTGTCGATATACATTAGTTACTGATGATAGCAATGAGTTATTAGAGATTAGTGAGGTTGCCTTTATTCTTTATTACAGCTTCACTTCGTTGTTTCATTGAGCTGAAAATAGTTTTAAGCTCTTCTTTCGTTATCACACGATGCCAGGAAACAATTATATCCTCAATTAGTTCCTTTTTATTTCATGGGTACCTCATTCGGACAAGAGTTTTCAAACGGTGCTACAAGTTTTCGATAGGATTGAGGTCAGGACTATTTCCTGGCCCTGATATCAATGATATTTAACCAAAAAGCAATGTCATCAAATAAAAGAGCAGATTGGACACATGTGTGACGAGAAAGTGGTATTTCCTATGTTAAAATTACATTATCAAGTGGGTAATTCAGTGACTACATCTGGAGACTAACAGTTTTTTTTAAGATGTCAGTGGAGACAAATTTAATAAAAAAAAGCAGGAAAAGTCCGAAAAGGGTGAACCACAGCTGTTGATGACAGAAAAAAAATACTATGTTTCAGAGATAAAAGAATTTCATGGACAGCCATCAGAAGTGATCTGAGTGATGCTGGTGTTTTTGTCAGTTCAAAAGCAATCAGGAGTAGATTTGCAGATGTAAGAAAAAAAAGTTTCATGTAAAAAGCCGTATCTCAATTTACAGCAGCACTAAAAGGGACTACAGTGGGTAATGGAACACATTAATTGGACAAATGATTATTGGTCACAAGTTATATAGAGGGGCGAAACTAAAATATCGTTATTCGGCAGTGATAGCCTAAAATAGGTAAGATGTAGAATAGCAGAAATGCTACATCCTGACTGCATCCAAGCAAGTGTGAAGCACCCACATAGTTTTATCATTTAGTCATGCATATCAGCAGATGGTATCGGTCGCATTCATATCATCGATAGGACACTGAATGTCATAAAATACAATGACACTATTCTAGAACTCAAGCTTCGGCCTTCCATCAGGGATCTATTTACCATCAATGTTTCATTTATTTTTCAGCAAGACTCTGCCCCTTGCCACACAGTAAAGTAATTGAAAGACTGGTATCGTTCGAAGATCATTGAACTGTTATCCTGGAAAGAAAACAGTGCTAACCTCAATCCTATCGAAAACTTGTGGCACTGTTTGAAAATTCTTGCCCGAATGAGGTACCCATGAAATAAAAAAGAACTACTTGAGGATATAATTGTTTCCTGGCATCATGTAATAACGAAAGAAGAGCTTAAAACTATTTTCAGCTCAATGAAACGTCGATGTGAAGCTGTAATAAAGAATAAAGGCAACCTCACTAAGCTTTGATAACTCATTGCTATCATCAGTATCCAATGTATATCGACAATTATTGCAGCATAACTTTTTTTACGTTGGAAATATTTGAATTTTCTTTTTGTATTGAATTCAGTATTAAATGTTCTTTAAAATGATATAAAATACTTTGCATTTTGTGCAACGTAAAATTTTCTATAAGAATACAAACTTAAAAAGCATTACAATTTAAAAAAGTGTCCACAATTTTGACCACCACTGTAATACCAAGAAACTGAAGCATCATCGATTTTGTTTGGTAGATGGCAAAAGTTTAATGTATGAAAGTTAATACATTTAAATCTGAAAAAAATCATATATTTCACTAAATTTGTAATGAACAAAATATAGCTTTATTTTTACATTAACAACATAAAAATTTTATGTGCATATATATTTTCCAATTAAAAAAAATACAATAGTTCTTCCCAAACAGGGAAAAGTTTACAAAGTTTGAATTTTTTTGTTTCAGTATTATTATTATTTGATCAGAAATACAGACATTTTATTTTCACTTTTATTGCCCAAAAATTTGGATGCCCTGTTTTAATTATTGAAAGTTCCTATCCTCATCGTAAAATGAAAAAGGAATACAAAATCCTTTTTCAGTTTAAAAGAAAATCACAAATTTTTTGAATTGACGGATTATTTACTAACGCTGCTCTTTTTGAAATTACACGATGCCTATTAGCGGTGGATCTCGTGATTGATAGTTCATTTATCATTACGGTATAGGAGAAAAAGTGTAGGACGCATTTTATAAAAGAAAAACAAGTAATATAAAAAAATAATTTTTAAATCAATTTATTAGATCAAAAAAAAAAAAATTTTATTTTATATTTTTTATTAGATAGTTCAATTAATAAAAATATGTATATACATAGACAGAATCACAAATTTAAATTGGTAATTAAGTTTTTAATTTTAAAATTAAAGATCGTGTAATTGTCTTTTAATTTCTAAATAATTTGTTTTAAAAATTAAAAAAAAAATTATTTTTTTGGGCACAATGAACCTGTTTAAAAATTTGTAATTTCCCCTTTAAAAATTATTTATTAGTTAAATTCCAAAATTAAAAAAATTTAAAATATTAATTAATTTGGGAAATTTTGTATTTCTAAAAATGATTTTTTAAAAATAAAATTTCGGGGTTAAATTCAGGTTTTTTTTTTTTTTTCGATTAAATTCCCCCCAAATTTTTAAATAAAAAATTCAAATATATAAATTTTACAATATTGGTTGGGCCGCATCCGTCGCATGAAAAATTATGTGCGGTATTTGGAAAAGATATTGTAAATGTTCGTACTTGTCAAAAGATGGTTTAACAAATTTCTTTCCCGGGGATCTTGGCCTCCAAAAAAATGATCGACCTGGACGACCACCCAAGATCAATAATGATTTTTTGCAATCCATGTTGGAAAATAATCTACATTTAACAAGAAATTGCAGAAGAGTTTGGCATTCACCTTACAACTGTTGGAGATCACATTATATCTCTTGGGTTTGTGTTAAAGCGAAGTGTTTGGGTTCCACATGAATTAACGGAAAAGAATTTGTCTGATCATGTAAGAATGTGTTCATCACATCTGATTAGACACAATGTGGAGCCGTTTTGAGACAAGCTGATTATTGGAGATGAAAAGTGGATTCTCTCTTTACGAGAATATTAAGAAAAAATCTTACTGCAAACCAGGAACATCATTAGCAACAGTTCCAAAACCAAGTATCCGTCAACGAAAAATACTGTTTCTTTTTCGTGGAACAGGAAAGGTCCAGTGTACTACGAGTTACTGAAACAAGGAAAACCCATAAACTCGGATCGGTACTGGAATCAACTGGATAAATTGAACGCAGCTATAAAAGAAAAAAGGCCAGCATTAGCGCCCGGGAAGGGAGAATAGTTTTCCCCACCAGGGTAATGCTCAACCACATCCCGCAATGGTGACACAAAAAAAAACTGAATGCTTTAAAGGATGGTAAATCCTTGGTCACCCACCGTATTCACCTGACATTGCACCTTTGGTTTAAACCTGTTCGGTTTCCCCTGAAAAATTATCTAACGGAAAAGAATTCAAGTTTTTTGAAAGTGTTTCAAAAAGCAGTTGCTGACTATTTTAACTCCAAGGACGAGAATTTCCACAAAATGGGGTTTATATGTTCCCTTGAAAGATGGAAAAACAATTTTAAAAATTAATGGCGCATATATAATTGATTAATTTTAAAACACATATTTTTATAAACGCTTTTCAAATATTTTCTTTAAAATACGAAAAGAATTTTCCCCAAACCCAAATATGGGGGAAAGTGGGGAGCTAATAGTAGGAATTGAAAAAGTGTCCTCGGATGAAAATGACCAGCATGATAAAATAAGTGATTCTCACAGGATAGTGTGAAGCCAGAATATGATATTAATGTTTGAGTACTTTTATATCTGAAAAAATATTTCGAATTTAGGTCCTATTCCTTAACATTAGCAGACGAAAAATTAACAAGAGGGAAATTTTCCCCAAATTTTCATATAACAGATCCTTGGTAATTTCAGGGTTAGAAACACAACTCGTCTACTAGGCTGTGACTCTTTAAAAGAAATAATAGCAATTAAAATATCTTATCTCTCTATATATAAATGAATGCTTGTGTATATGACCTCGCTTCACTCCAACACCGTTCAAATGATCATTATGAAAATTGGCATGTATATGTATTTTTTTGTAGAGAAGGTTTTTGTGCTATCTTCTTTGTTGCAGCTCCTTACCAGGTGGCGCAACCCGATATCAACCCCCTTTCCCCGTCCAAAAATTTAAACGCCAAGTTCCCAAAAGGGTCGCCCAAAAAAGATGTCAACTTGGCTCTATCCCAAAAATTTTGCTATGTTTCCATTGAATCACCATTATAATGAAAGGAATGGCGTTGCCGGAATTTTTTCAATTTTAACATAAAAAAAAAATACAACAGAAAGTTTAAAATTACCGGGAATACACATTCAGATATAAACTACACTGTTTGGGCCCAAAGTAAAAGCAACACCAAGAAAGACAAAAAAATAGCACAACAAAATTTATTTTTGGGGATAACATGTTGACCAAGTATCAAATGATTAAATTTTTTAGACTTCTGTGAAGTGTGGTTCCTGCCAGAATCAGGGAGTAAGGGAGCCCCAAATTTTTGGGGGATCACCGCCGCCACACGCCTTGGATTGATTCCAAGGGGTTCCCGGCCCCTTAAGGGGCGGCAAATTTTAGGGGCGGCATTTGGACCGAATTTGAAAAAAACTCTTTTTGCTACGAAAAAATTTGGATGAAATTATTTTTAAAATTTTTATTTACACTTTGGAAAATGGGGAAAATAATTATTTTGTTTTGAACTGAATTAAAAGTCGACCATTGCTAAAAATTTGCAACGATTATCTTCTTAAGAAAATAAAAAATTGTATGATGATTTGACTTTTTTGGGAAACGTATGGGTACCTGACCCCCGGGGTACAAGAAATATGCTTTTCTTTTAAAAAGATTTTTTACTGCACTGATATAAAGGGGGTCCCGGCAAATCGCAAATTTCAGTACTTTT
>BMAV01015575.1:0-16938 GCA_019973955.1 Trichonephila inaurata madagascariensis | reverse complement strand
ATTGATGGTGTGAACAGTTGTATACTTTGTACAATGAGGGGCTGGTCCGCCGTTAAGTGATAGTCGCGACCCCCTCTACTCTAATTCTAATTAAAAAATAACATTTCCTTGAATGGATTATGTTATTGTGTCTAATGGTTCTATAAAGAAAGCTTCAATTTGTGATTCAATCACCGCGGGATTTAAAAATTGGCGTGAAATTTGTCTGAAGATATCGGCAAGCACATTTATAAAAGAAAAAAAAAATAAAGGTGTACAAATTTTTTTCACTTTTTCTATTATTTCGTTCCATATTAAAGCTATAGGAAAGCAATTTCTTGCCCTGTGTACTACATTGAAAAGTAATAGAGTTTTAATTAAAAAATTTTACTACGCTGTATGACACATGTATAATTTAAATTTAAATGTAATCTCATAAATTTAAAAAGAAAAAAACTATTTTACTTTTGAAGTCGTTATATATTTAAGAGCCTTTTTGAAAAATGTTCCTAAGTCCATTTTTTATAGAGATATTTACCACTTTCAAAGTAATTGTATTTATAATTTCATTATTTCGTAAATTTATATTGACAAAATGATGAAAATTTTGAAGGATTATTTGGGGAACTGTTCACAGATAAAAGGATCATAGCACAGATTGAATTCAATGATATAATTAACTAACTTTTTGTTAAAATTTGATTTACACTACTTTAAAAGTAAACCAAACTTTTAAAGAAAATCTCTCAATACAGACTTCAGTAAACTCACCGGTGAATTTAACTTTGAAAATCGACCTTGGTATGTTCCAGAAACAACTAGTTACGTCGAGTTAAGAAAGTCTGATTCGAACGCAAGGCCAAGACGAAACACTTTTTATCCGTTCTGAAGATTTTTAGGAACGAGCTGCATACAGTAGATATATAATATTAATAAAAGAGTTTTCTCTCCACCTCTCTTTTAAGAAAGGAAATGTTAATACGAGGTAATTAAAATGAAATAAAAAAACAGAATTTTTATGCCATTGCTAGAATTAAATTCCTTAACCTAATTCAACTCTTACAAAATAAACATAACTGTGATCCACAGTAAATAAGCTACTTTTATATTTAAGAAAATTTCATTGTATATAAAACGAAATAATCTCCATGTTGATGAATATTTATTTTGTCTCAATATAAACTTAAAAAATTGAAAATGAAAGTGTTCACACACACTTATATTTTGGGCTGGTTTCAGATACCAAGGTCACTACAAGAAGTGGTGAAATAATTGAAGCTCTAGTTCAGAAAAAAGGTTATATAGATTATATAAATACATATACACACATATATATTATAAAAACTTGATTTCAAAATTATTACAAACTATCTAACGTAGAGACACAGCTAAGGATTGCAATACTGGTATACCGGAAAATCGAATACCGGTATTTTGACCCATTTGCGTGTGTTTGTGTGTGTACACAATGTAGTAATACCGGTATTCACAAGTTAAAATACCGTTGTTTTTTTTGGTATTTACTAGAAATTTTTAAAATTGTCTCCAATATATATTCATAAATTGCAAATATAGCAAAATAGTATACGTTTTTGTTTTCATGTCTCCCTAACGAGCGAAATTAATTAGACTGTGAATATAAAGTTGCCTCGCACAATCAAGAGAAGTAATAAATCATGTGAATCATCCAAGAAGGCGGGCCAAAACTATCCTATCACGGCTCAGAGCGATACGGCACATGCGCAGGATTCGTAGTCTGATATTCGTATCTGTGAAAAAACAAGGTTGTAGTTGTGAAGAAAGTGCGTATTATTTCGATATTTTTTAAATTGATGAGTTTGTGTTATTCACATTGTATTTGCATATTCCACTTTGGACTTCAAAATATTTTTCAGATTCATAATATATATACTCATAAATAATAACCCGTGATAATGAATAAGAATAACATAATAATGAATAAGATTTAAGAACACATTTCAAAAATTTGTAATAGTACCACTGATGTTTACACTTTTATGTGATATAAATAAATAAGATATTTCTTTACTTTTTTTTGTGAATATTTATGTACTGTTATAATTCATACGTTACAAATTATTTTTTGTGACATTTGCACTCTAATAAAGCTGGCAAATAAAACAAAGAAACACCTGTGTTTTCTTTCTTTTATTAAAATTTCTACTACTGGTATTAAAACCGGTATCCCTGTAATAAGATCTAAAAAATAACGATTACCGTATTGAACATTTGGTCCGATATTGCAATCCAGCGAATAACTTAAAATTTTCAAATTAATAGCATGGATTGTGTGTGTGTGTGTGTGAATGGATAATTAATAAAATCAAAAAAATGCTCACTCAAAGCAGAAACGTTTCATTACATTTTATTTAAGGCATTTAAAAAAGTTTATTAATAATAAAATTCCAATAAAATATTTTAATTTATTTAATATATTTTAAGTTATAAATATGTTAAGTTTTTGCTATTATATACATATACGCGTATATACGCAGTGGTCCTCAAAAGTGTTTTTACACTTACAAAAATTTTCTATAAAACGTAATGTTTTCAACTAATAAAAATTAATGCATCAGAATTGTAAATTTTTAATAATATCTACAACTTGTTCTTATATTTAAATAACATAATTTTTAAAACATAGTGTAGATATTATTTTGAGACATTAATAATAAAAAACTACTAAAAAATTACTCCACAAAAGTCTGTACACTAAAAAAAAAATCTCAATTGGCTTTAAATATTGTTTCTTTCTTAATTTAGTAATTAGTAGGATATCTTTTAGCATCCACAACTTTTAAATGCCTTGGTACATATTTCATTCATTTTTTTTGTAATTCTTGTTTTGATGTTCCTACATTCTTCTGTGATATTATTGTTTTTATTTCACATTTTATTTAACACAGTTATTTTGGTTGAGTTCTTCGCCATTTGTTTGTGTTTGGATAAACTAAACCACAGGAAATGTTTTTGAATTTTGCATAAAGTTTTGAGTTAACCACGAAGAAAACTGAAAACTCAAGAATAAAAGGGATGTTTTTTAACGAGAACAAGTTTCACATATCCTTTTTTTTTACTTCAAAATGACGAATGCTCTAATCACAAATCATTTAATAAAAGATTTATTTAATCACAAAATCAAAAGAATGTCGTAATAGTTTTATTTTTTGTGGCTATCTCTTTGAAAATGCATTTGACTACTACGGATCGTTGTTCGAGACCAACAACTTTTTCTTGGTTCCATTACGTTACATATTTATGTAACTCATTCAAAGAAAACAAAATTTGATAACCAAAATATTCATTTTACAATTTAAAATCAAGATTTTTTTATATATTTGTGAAAATTAAGTTAAATGTATTATTATTTCTCTATGTCATGTTTCTATGTGCATACTAACACTAAATACCAAACATTTATGCCTTTATATGCTTGTGCAAAATCTCAGTTTCGAACGCAGCCAATCACCTTAATAGAAGAAATCTTAAAATAAAATCGAGCCTTTTTTTTAAAAAAAAATATTTTTTAAACTATAACTCAAACACCATGGAAAACCGAATTGATTCATTTGGAACATGGAATTGATAGCACAACCCTTTTTATATTAAGTAACAAGGATGCCGCGCGCGAATCTGTGTCTTTATACTCACACAACACTCAGGATTACTTAAACTCGTCAATCATTCAACAAATCAACACAAATCTTAATTTCATCGATGACATCTTTGTAAATGGATTCACTGACTTGGAAGCGTTACGTAAGAGATAAGCTTCTGAGAAACTCACGTCTTTGTTTACAAGATTGTCTTTGTAAAGATCCGTATCTTCAATGGATGAATTGAAGTCTGCCAATTTAAAGTAACGGACGAAGTTTGAGTGCGGTGTAGGGTTGGATTTAACCAGATTATTGCTTGACGTGTTCGTAAAATAAAATTAAAAGGTGATCTCCAAATATAGATCGAAAGTGAGTTCTTACTAAAAAAATTTCACTTATCGTCCTTGTAAATTGTCGATTTTTTTTCCATGCTCTTACATCATTTGAAGTACTTATCATTTTAAAGCGAATTTAAACAAAGGCTTGAAAATTGATCTGTGACTTTGGTATTTACAAGAACATTTTTATAGAGAGAACTCTTACGCACCTACCCAATACTTTTTGGTTTACTTTAGATATGTACAGGTTGTGTTACGAAATATGTAATTCCACGCAATTCATATTCGTGTGAAGAAAATTTTCCTTTTACAGAACTTTCTCTCACGCATTATTTTTTCTAATATTTCCTGGATCTCTTAAGAAATTTTGATAGTACTTGCAGCTGTTCTAATCTCTATTATCACAGCTTGAATTTGAAAATCAAGGCATTTTGTTTCCTCTTTTCAAAGTTAATCTTCAATCCCTTTTTTTTTTTATTTAGAGTATTTTTCAATGATATTTGAATTATTTTTATATTATTATCATTAATAATTTTTCCCTACTTAACATAATAACGATCATAAATCCGTGAAATCTTTTAAAAAACATTTTTATGATGGTGAAATGTTTTAAACTTTTCTCGGATTTTTTGAAAAATATATTTTATTTGCTTTGTTAAAAAGTTAACAGATGGAGAATTTCACTGATTGTAAAACTTATCAAGGAAAAAAGTAATGTGATGGGCTTTCTCATTGAGAATTGAGATCAATTGAAAGGGGGGTAAAGGGGCTGGTAGCCTAGAGGCTATGATCACGAATTCGTGGCTGACGAGTCATGAGTTCGAGCCCAAGTGTAACTCAAGACCTGCCGTGTAGAGGGCCAGATGCACATTAAAGCTGTCGAGCTCAATGTCCTCCCATTGGCATGGTAGCGATGCACGTTAAATCTGTCGAGAGCTCAAACGTCCTCCCGTTGGTGTGGCGTGGTAGTTAGGAGGGTGGTGCCAGCTCAGTAGTCGTCCTCGTCACTTGACCATGGTTCAAAATTACGATGTCTGTCTCCAGAATCCCTCGTAGCTGAACGGTGCGACGTTACTATTCACTCACTCACCCATTGACGTGGTGTGGTAGTTTGGAGAGGGTACACCAGCTCAAGTGTCGTCTTCGTCCCTTGACCGAGTTTCAAAATTGTGTGGTTCGTTGCCAAAAGATCTTTTGGGTTTGTTTCCCACATTAATAATTTACTCATGAAAAGAAAAATAAGCTGGAAATTACTGTTCTGAATTCAACGCGCGGAAAATTTTTAAACTCGGTTTCCATTTAACGGGTGGCCGTGGAACAGTGGTCATTGTCCGAACTAGTGACCAGCGTTGTCAGTCGCGTTTCGAGTCCGAGGAGCTGATGCAATAAATCTTTCGTCTAACAACCCGCGTTGGCGAGGTGGGGGTTTTTTTGGAAAGTGTAACCTCTTCAGTTGACCGCGTTTGAAACTACGGGGCCCATTGTAATAGCTTTCGTGTTGTTTCAAGTACGACTTACACAAATACTCACTCTATTTATCGATAGCACTCAGAGTAAACCTTTAATAAGTTCTTTTTCAGGAATCAATGTCCCAATGTGAAAGCGCTTTTACATGGATGTTACTTATCACACACTAAACTGGTGGTCACCTTTTTTTTTAAAAAAGTTTGGGATTAAAATTAATTTCAGTTTCTTTTAAATCCGAAATAAATTTATTTTTCCATTCAATACATTTCCGTTGGGGTTCCCTTTTCCCCAAGTTAATGTGTGGTTACACCCTTTCCATTTTTGGGGTTTTTTAACATACCTATAATATAATGTTCAACATCTGTGTTTATTTTTTGCACGACAACAGCAACGAAACTACCTTATTTTTTTTTTTTTCCAATAAAAAATTGAATCATTTAAAAAAACCAAACAAATCACTCACTCATCCTTATATAAGTAGCTAATTTTCACATTTTGAACCTGAATAAACAACCTTCTTATTCGGAAACAACTGCTCAGAAGCGAATCTCACCGCGCAATCAGATTTCCGCGAATTCCATCGCCCAAACTCGGATCATTCGGTTTCGTCCCCCCGGGACATAGGTCGCGTGACGTATTGTTGCGTTTCTTATCGAAACCGTGCTTATCGGTGGGAAACGGCTGACTGAACCATTATTCAGTGATATCTCTCAATCGATATTTTCCGATAACGTGACATCAAAACCAGTTTTTACAAAGGGGGAAAACGTAAAAGGGAGATTATTTTTTTTAAAAATGAGAGATCGAATGGGATTGAGATCTTTTGTCCCCTACAGAGACAAAAGTTTATCATTTATTTATCTATTTATTTTTTTTGAAGGAGCTGGTTTGATCACATTGTCCCCGCGAGAGAATTAATGCCCATAGGGATTGCAAAATGGGACCAAAAGTTCAATAAGGGTTTTGGGTTTTTTTTAGTTTGATACCGGTTTTAAGGAGACTTTGGTACGATTTACGCAAAACTTTTTTAAATTTAAATTTTTAATTTTTTTTGGTTGTCCCCCCATGTATATATACTTTTTAAACATTTTTGTCCCCAAAAATTTCAAAAAAAACCCAGCCATGAAATTTTTTGGGTAAAACTTGAAATTTTTGAATTTTTGTTTTTTAAAATTTGCTACCCTCCTACAAAATTGACGACACGCATGAAATTTGATTTCAAATTACGTAAAACTATGTATAAATAAAATTTGGTAGGGGTTTTTGGGTTAAAGTGATTGGTATTCTTAAAATTTACTTTTTTTTTATGAATGTTTATTAAAAAAATTTCCTTTTAAAAATGTATAAATTCTGATTTTTAATTATTTAAAAAAAAAAAAAAATTTTTTGATTAAAAAAATGTACCAATTTTTTGTTGCATGAAACTTTGGGGGAATAGGAAAAAAAATTCAAAGCATTAGACGCAATAAAAAAAACCCTTTAGATTTTAAAAAAGAAGACAAAATAGTTATTTTATTTTTTCGAGATACGGCAGTTTTTTTTAAAAATTTTTTATTTGCCATAGGGGTGTGAATAAAAACGAACGTAAAAGCCCATCATAATTTGCGTTTTTTAAGTTTGACTTTTTAAATTTTTGGGGGTTTTTTAAAAGTATATAAAAAAAAAATTTGGAAAAAAAAAAATTTTATTTTTTACCGGGTTTTGGGCAGTTGGAAACCCTCGGGGTCCCTTAATACCGGGAGTAGAAATTTTTTGAAAAAAAAGAAAAAAACAGGGTTTCTTTTTTCTTTTTTCCAGTCCCTTTAATAGAGTGTAAATATAAAAAAAATTTTGTAACTTATAAATTATAACAGTATAAAAAGAATCAAAAAAAGAAAAAGGAACGTCTTATTTATTTAAATCACAAAAAAAGTTTAAATATCCCTTTCAGTCTTTTACTTTTACACATTTTGAAAGGGACCTTAAAAAATAATGCATCCATTGTACGTATAATATGCAAAAAAAATTAATAACAAACTCAATTTAAAAATATCGAAATATTCCCATTTTTCTTCACAACTACAACCTGGTTTTCCCCCCGATACGAAAAATACACTACGAATCCTCCCGGTGTGCAGTATTGTTCAGCGAAAAGGGAAAATTTTCCCACCTTGGATGATTCACATATTTTATCACTTTTTTGAATGTACAGGCAACATTTTAATTAAATTTTCCCCCATTAGAACAAAAAACAAAAACGTGTATTTTTTTTCGCCCCCGAACATATAGGGGAGACAATTCAAAAAAATTTAATAAATACCAAAAAACCCGGAAATCTTGGAATACCAGTAAAAAAAATTCCCAAATGGCTCAAAATATCGGTATTGGACCCCGGTATTGCAATCCCAATGTCACATTACAAGAAACATAAGGATTATTAGTACGGACCCGTAACGATCCAGGTTAAGGACGAGGACGACATCTCTTTCTTCCCACCTCACAACGAAAGGATGTTTGAATCAGACTTTTTTGCGATATCGGCCCCCCCGGCATTTTTCAGCGGTACTAATTCGAACTCATGGCACGCCAGCCAAGGGTCCGTTACCTTGACCACTAGGGTACCGTATCCACCTTTTGTAGTACTAGGTTTCAAACCCGCGATTCGAAAGCGTTCACAGCTCGTGGCAATGACCTTTTGGCTTAACTCCCCTTTTTTAATTCTAACAAAAAAACTATAAGCAAATATTTAAGACATAAAATAAAAGTAAAATAGTTCTAGAATACATTGTAAACACTTAAAATAAAAAAAATTTTTTTTATTGTACAACATTTTAACCTGCTCCATTTTTCCCCCACAACACATTGTCAAAATTATCTCAATTTATATTTCCCAAAACCGCAAAAAAGCCCCATCTTCCTGCCCCAAAACAATCCTTTTTTTCTTCCACCAATTTTTTTTACCAGATAGAGTTTTTTATTCTTTTATAAGAGTTCAAAAAAAAAATTTATTTCCCAAAAGTACTAAACTAATATTAAAAGGGGGTAAAAAGAATAGGAAACTATATTCCATCTCTGTTTTTTACTTCTTTTTTTTCCTTGGAAATTTATTTAAAAACAATGATTTTTTTTTAAAATAGTTTTAAAAAAAAAAAAAATAGATTTTGGGGTTGGGAAGAATTTCATTACATGTCACTCAGGAAACCCCTAAAACAATACTTTCGAATTTTACCATCAGGTTTTCATTTCCCACTTTTCCATTTCTTTAAAAAATAAAGGGGAGTAAACCCCCCTCTATCCCTACAATGTTAAATTGGCTTTTTTCGCGATTACCTATTCTAAAAAATCTGTTTATGTACATGTTCAAGTTTTCTATATATTAAAGTAATTTTCCCCATTTTTTAAAAATGAGCTTTTGCTAATTTTGAATTTTTTAATAATGTGAAATTTTTATCAAATATAACGAAATTTACCCTTTTTTCTCATAAAAATTTGTAAAAATAAATTTTGAGTTTATATTAGTTTTAGTATATATTAGCCATCTTTTAAAATAGTCAAAAAATTTACAAACTTGTGAACATTATTTCACATGAAAGGAAATCGAACATCAAAAATATGAGAAATAAATGAACTTCAATGTAAATTATTTTTTAAAACTCCCCCCCACACGCCAAATGATCTAAAATTTTCTTGAACCCCACCATCCTTTTTTTCCAAGTTTTTTTCTTTCCCAAACTTCCTTTTTTTTTTTTCAAAAAAGGTATTTATAGTCCGACACCCTCTTTTTGGGAGGGCTGCATTCCTAACTGTAATCAAAGGCTTTTGTTTCTTTGGGGTTTAAAATTTCCCCATATTAAATGATAAATTATATATTGTGATTTTCGTTGGGGTGAACCTCACCCATCTATTCATGTGAAGTTTTAGGGCCCCCAAACAGACGTTGGGTGAAAAGAGCACGGGGGGTTTAGTATTTCAGTCACAAACGCAGACATCGAGTCTGGAATTTACAAAAACAAAAGGTGCCGGTACAATAGGTTAGAAGGCGAAGCCGTGGGAAAGTCGGTGCGAGAAAGGGGGCATAAGGCCCAGGTGGTTGATGAAGGGGAGTTTCGGTTGGATGAAATTAGGCGCTTTTTTAGATTCCAGAAGACGAGGGATGTGTTTGTGTTTCCGCACAAATGGGGAGACGAATGTGCCCGGGGACGGGGGGCGCCCCCTTTTTTTTCCCTTTAATGAGGAAGACGAGGGGTGGTGGACCCGCCCTGGTGTTAAAAGGGGTTGTTTTTTGGGAAAGACAGAGGGGAAAATTTGGGAACCCATGGAAACAGAAAATGGCCCCCGGGGGAAACAGAGATAGAGCCCTGAGGGAAAAAAACTGGATAACCCTAAGGGAAAAAAAGGAATAGCGGGGCCCTTTGGAAAAAGGATTGAAGGTGGAAAGACTGTCCCCCCGGGGGCATATTTAAAATTTTTTAGTAACCTATGAAGCAAATAAATACCTTTTAAATTTTTAAAATGGGCTGTGACAAAATTTTCTTGTTTGCTTACTACCACATTTACAATAACTATGATAATATTTCTATTTGCAAATTTTTTCCTCGGAACGAGACCAAAATTTACGTTGTTTCATTTTTTCATTGGGTTTTTGTGTATACCTTATGTAAACATTTTTTTCCAAAATTTTGTTTAAAAAGTTTTAATTTCCACATTCATTCCATTTTTTAAGAAAAAAACAAAATACTTGTTTACTTTTTTTTTGGTGACGTTTAAATGGGCGTGGCCCAGTTTCAATGATTTTTAAAAATAGGTTTTTTAATTCCCCCTAGAAGTTAAAGTAAGGTATTTTTTAGAAGGTTATAATCTATAAAATTTGAAAATGAAAAAAATCTCGAAATTTGTCATTTTAAGAATTTTTTGGGTTTTCCCAAATTTTAAATTTTTTTAAACCCAAAATGCACGATTAAATTTGAAATTTTAACTTTGCTAAATATTGAAGTGGGAGTTGGTTTTAATGGAAAAAAAGAAAACGGGGTAAAGGATCTAGTTTGGGGAATTTTTCCTAAATGTATAAAAATGTAACCTCCTCATTTCACTCAAAGGGAAATTTTAAAGGGACCACACACAAAAATTTAACCCCTTTTTACCAAGCCCCCAAAAAAATTTTTTACCATAATAGGGTCCCATGAATACCCTCCCGTAGAGGGGGGCCCACGGTAAATCTGTCGTGGTTCAAAATATTGGGGAGGGCGTGGGTTGAGAATGGGGTGCCATTTTGGGGGTCAACCTAATCCCTTACTGGCTCAAAATTAACACCAATAGGTTTCGGTGCTTTAAATTGCACGTTAATAAAAAATCTACTCAATCCCAAAAAAGAAAAGATGTTTGTAATTAATTAAATTTTTAGTACGAAATTAAGTTTCATTTAAGTTTGGGCATATCTCGCGTTTTTTCCTCAACATAACCCTATGTTCTTTGACGGCCAGAAAGGCAAAACTTTTCCAACCCAAATCCCAAAAAATGAAACGAAGCATAGATGCAAATAAGATAACCTTTAAAAAAAATAGAAATTTTAGTGAGCAAAAAGGAAATTTAGAAAGCAGTGAGAAGAAGAAGGGATCACGGTTTTCTTAGAATCAAACGCCACCCCCAACTATACCAAGGTACATACCATTGTACAATCTTAGGAGAAAGATTTAAAAAGCTTTTACGTTGAGTATTCCCCAAGGTGGAAATTATATTCGAACGCTAGTATATTATTGAGATTGGATTAGGTGGATATAATATATTTATATTGATGGATCATTTGCGACTGAGTTATTAAAAACGTGTTTTGGTTATTCTCACTTAATATAAGTTTTTGTGTTCGAAACTCTGAATTTGTTTAAAATTTTAATAAAAAAATCATATTAAAATTATAAAATGTCTCATCATTTGAGAATCCCACACCTCTAACTTAGTTTAAAACCCCCCACATAGCTATCGAACGGGCGATGTCCAAAGTTAGACGTGGAATAACTAATGATTGGGGTTGTAAAGATCGCCCTTTACAGTACGTAAATAAGTCCGTTTCGAGCGGCAAACCAACATCACATCGGAAGTTTGACGAAAAGATCTAGTTCAAATTTTGCTGTTTTATCGTATGTCAAAAAAAAGAAAAACTTGGGACCCTATTGTTCAAGGGTTATATTAACAAAAAATAAGGTCCTCCTTTTTTAGGTTCTGTCCTTCCTCAAAAAAGGGGCCTCCTTTTTAATATTTTAAAACTGATCTGTTAATCTCTTTTTCAGAGATTAACCAAACATATTTCCCAAAAAGTCCAAATGGGCTTAAACAAATATCACAGGTAAAAGTTTTCAATTGCGGAAATTGGGCAATATAGAAAATTATTTAGTTTTTTTCAAAAGGTCCCCGAAACTAAAATCAATGCAAATTTCAGTTTGAAGTAGAAAAAGCAAATGCATATTTAAATTTTAATAAAATTTGAACAATTGGGAAAAACAACATGCGGGAAAAGATGGGTAAAAAAGACAAAACCCTTTCAAAATAACACATTCCATATGAAAATGTAATTATTCTTTTTTGAATTTGTTGTGCCCTTGGAACTAATGCAGCAGTTGAAAAGTTTTTTTAGTTGGAAGATTTTTTTTGAAATGACCAGTGGGAAAACAAAATTAATGAATATTTTTGCTACGTGTTTAGTAAAATTCAATGAAGGATATATTTTGCCTGAACTTTCCGATATATTAAAAAATATTGATGACAAAAAAAAATTCCATAAAATACTCATTTAAGATAATAATTAAAAAGAATGTAAACGTAATTAGCATACTTTTGTTTGAATTAATAAAAAGTTTTTATATTTAAGAGAAATTTTTTTTTTTAAATTTTTCACTTTTTCCTTTTATTGTAAAAATGGTCACCTTTCAAAATAAAAACACAAATTTCCGAAGTGATGCAAGTAAAAACATTTAAAAAATTTTTAAAAAAAACCGTCGGAAAAAAATTTTTTTGAGAAGACTGAATTCCCCAAAAAATCTTTTTTACCACAAAAAAAAATGAGGAAAGTTTATCTTATTTGCATTGTCGATGATTAATACTGTGATGGTTGATGTTTTGGTTAAGAAATAACATGTTAAATTATATATTAGAAAAAAAACTTAAAAAATATATTGCTAGCAAATATCACATCTTTGAAAAGATATCTTGCAATTAGTCGTATAAATGGGTTAATAAAGCAATCACAATTGATCTTAAAACTTGTTATGAAGGTTTTTAAATTTAATCAGATAAACCAAAAAAAATTTTGTCAACCGGTTAAAAGGGTTATTTTGGCCTTTTTGTAATTTTTTTAAACAAAAATTTTTTTTCATTTATGAGGGCAAAATTTTAATATCGTCTGCTTTGGAACTCTTTTTTTCTAAACTTATATAAGGGGTTTTTAAAAAAAAAGATATTTATTACTTTAAAGAGTATGTGTTTGTTTTATACATCAAAGCTAAAAGAGTTAAATTCCAGAATTAGTTCGTTTACATAAACACCAAGTTCAAATTTTAAATTAATAAATATTTTGAATAAATTTTCCAGAAAAAAAACGGGGATATGTGATGATGTTTTTGGGGTTTAGAACTTAACGCAAAATATTTTAAATTTTTTTTCCCTTTTTTTTTTGAAAAATCTTTAAAAAATGATAGCGAAAGGGGAAAGGAAAATCCGCATATTGATCAAACACCCTCAAAGTTTAATATGTCTCATAAGGATTTAGCTTATCCGAAGAAAAAAAACCCTTTTATTTAAAATTTTAAAATTGCTTTGCTAACATCACGAAACTACACGAGAGCTATTGACGACGGACTGCATAATTTTACACCTCGGTCAAATGATAAGGACATCGCTTGAGCTGGTATACCACTCTCCAAACTTTCATAACATGCCACTTTGACAGATTTAGCATACATCAGCCCTCTACTAGCACCTCCTAGATAATACACAAGGGATCTTTATTGGTGCCAGAACACCCCCGACAAGAAACTGCGGTCACGAGTTTGAGACCATGATATCACAGCTACATTTCCTAAAAGTATTGGCACTGAATCGTGGATTCATTTCTAAGGGAACAAAAATAGATGTTAACATTTTTTTTACACGATTGTCTATTGTTTTTCCAATGTCGAGAACGGTATTATTCAAGATGATTAATTATAAAATATAGTATTAAAGTGAATGTCAGAAATTTTCTGTTTCCCGGATAGGGAGTTTATTTTGTTTTTTATAAGTTTAAAAAAACCCCCTCCAATACAAACAAAAAGTATGGAACTGAAATGCATATTTTCGAATATTTTCAAATATGATTAGAGTAAACAATTCTTAAATTCAGAAAAATGTGCACTTTATTTAATTTTGAACTTGGAATGGATGAAAGTTGTGGTTCTCGTTATCACACACACAATAATTATAAGTATTAAGGTTCAACTGCCCCCCTCCATTTAAACGTTTATTACTTACTAAAACAGTAATAAACTTTAAAAAAAAGTATTCGCTGTTTACTACGTACAGTCAGCAACCCGAGAGTCTGATACCTATATGTGTGATCAAAATTGAAAAAGGGGTTTTTATTTCGGTATGGAGATTTAGGGGAGGATTATAACCAGGGGAGATTTATATATAACGCAGTGAATATTTATATTGATATTAACCCTATTGCTTTAAGGGGAAATGTATTGGTATCTAAATAAAAGTAAAAAGCCCCCACGCGATAACGATCGTTTTGGCGTGGGTGGCTAAGATTCGTTTTTGGATAAGGGAAAGGGGCCCGCCCAACCCTTTCCTTTCAAGCTTAAGCACAAGTTCAAGAAAAATAGGGTGTTGCTGAATTGGACCGAAAAATTTCCCAAAGGGGGTGATTGATTGATTGATAGAATATTAACGTCGCACTGTTCAGCTGCACGAGGGCTTTTGGCGACGGACCACGTAATTTTGAACCATGGTCAAGTGACGTGGACGACACCTGGTCACCCCCTTCCTAACTACCACACCACCCAACGGGAGGACGTTTCAGCTCTCGACAGATTTAACGTGCATCGCTGCCCTACACGGCGGGTCTTTAGTGGTATCAAAGGGGGTGATAACAGGTAGCTTGGGGATGACAAATCACTATAGAACATGGGGTTGCTAACCACGTTTAAGTCGGAGTAATGCGCATAAATAGGGGTGATGTCAAATCGAATGAAAAGGGGCAATAAGAGGTAAGAAAAACATCTATTAAACGTAAAGAATGTTTACAATACGAACAATGCCTCACAACTCGACGTCAGGAATACGACGAAAAGTGATTGTCACAGGAATTGTTGGACGTTGCAACCACATAGGAGTCATAGCACACCGATGAACAAAGAATTGTCGGAGGTGTTAAAACAAATTCTGTATGCTAGCGATGTCAGCTGAAGCGACGACGATCTGTGCCGTGAGATCCTCTACTATAGCCACTGGCGTCTCATATATAAGTGATTTGAGGTGGCTCCAGAAGAAGAAAATTTGTCCTGGTCAATCCTGACTTTTAATTAATTCTTCATTATTTAGACTACTTTCTCTGTTATTAAAGTTTTTCTTCATTCAAAATTTTTCCCTGCTATTTAACCCAGTTGAAATGCAGGATCGCTCTGATTGGCTCTCCATTTTTCAGAATTACTTATACTCTATTAGCCGAACTTTCGTCTCGGCCAATAGGAACACTCCCTCTCATTTTCTGATTTGGACTCCTGTGTGGCCGCGGTAGCCGAGTGGTATAGGTATCGGATCGGGGCTTGCCTTGTCACGAGTTCGAGCCCAGTACCACTAAAGACCCGCCGTGTAGGGCAGCGATGCACGTTAAATCTGTCAAGAGCTGAAACATCCTCCCGTTGGTGTGGTGTGGTAGTTAGGAGGGGGTGCCAGCTCAGGTGTCGTCCACTCACTTCACCATGGTTTAAAATTACGTGGTCCGTCGCCAAAAGCCCTCGTGTAGCTAAACAGAGCGACGTTAATATTCAATCAATCAATCAATCTGGACTCCTGTTCTATGTTAATTTTCCCGCACTTTCTGATCTTCGGTTATTTGCTGCACCCGGATTGGCCAAATTATCTCTGCGACCTTCTGATTTTCAGTCTTTCTCATTTTTGAGCTCTTAAAAGAGCTTTTTAATTATTTACTGCTTTTTTCTTCTGGATAAAAATGCATTTTTATCAATTCTGTAAAGTAATTTCATCTTATTTTCAATATTTAATTAAAATGGGCAATTGGTATATATATATATAAACTCGTTAACAGCCATCTATATTCCAGGAAAGGAGATTAGAGTTCGACAGGACTATGCGCTCCAAACATCATCAACAACGATATATATAAGAAGATATCAGAAATCCAAGGGGTTGAAATCCGGGGAGTATGGTGGCCACAAGCAACAGGCCCGAGGCTTCCAATCCACCTCCCTTGATATGTTTCATGAAGGTGGTTACACACCATAATCGAAAAATGTGCTGGTGCAACATCGCGCTTGAACCACGCGTTCTGGTGCGCAGTAGTCGACACTCTCTGCAGAAACTCCGGTAAAATGTGCTACAGAAAAACAAGGTGTTTTGCTCCATTGAGGCTTTCAGACAATATATGTATAATCCCGTATTCGCTTGGCCACTTCTCTTGTCTGATCTATCGTCCTCCTCGATGGTTGCTGATTTCATGATTTTCACCGACTAAACGTGGTTTGTGACCCAATGTTCTATGGTAATTTGTCATCCCCATGCTGCCCCCTATCTCCCCTTTGTCGGTCACTCCAGTGGCATAATGGAGAACATTTGGGTCCCCCTGCAACGTCAGATTTTGGGCCCCTAAGTTGGATTTTACAAAGGGTGAGTACTTGGCGGCAGTCAGGCTTTGCTCCCCTCCCCCCCGCAATGCAGGGGTAGCGGGGGTGTACGTTACACCACTGGGCAACACCCTTCTTACAAGATATCTTTTTGTGCGAGTTCAGATCAAAGAAGTGGCCGCGGTAGCCGAGTGGTCAAGGTATCGGATCGTGGCTGGCATTGTCACGAGTTCGAGCCCAGTACCACTAAAGACCCGCCTTGTAGGGGAGCGATGCACGTTAAATCTGTCGAGAGCTCAAACGTCCTCCCGTTGGTCTGGTGTAGTCGTTAGGAGAGGGGATGCCAGCTCAGGTGTTGTCCACGTCATTTGACCATGGTTCAAAATTACGTGGTCCATCGCCAAAAGCTCTCGTGTAGCTGGACAGTGCGACGTTAATATTGACTCACTTACTCAGATCAAAGAAAATTTGAAAGCAATTTCTTGAATGAAATTATAGGAATTTTCTTGTGTTTTAGAGACCAGGGGCTCAGGTTTCTTTTTTTTATTATTATTTTTTTATGAATGTTATTCTTTCTTTCGTCGCATTGATCTAGGAAATTTTCTGATTCTTTCAAGTACACTTCAAAAGCTTTTATTGCACTTAATCTTAAAACTTTTTAAAATTTCTTTCAAAGACCTCACTCACTTCTTGTCAGTTGAAAGTCTTTTTCTGACTCATCAC
>BMAV01015574.1:233989-251892 GCA_019973955.1 Trichonephila inaurata madagascariensis | reverse complement strand
ATAAAGTACAAAAAATGCATTAGTAATCTGCAATTACATTAAAATCATTTTCCACCAAATCGTGTCAAGAATATAGACAAATTAAATTAAAATCTTTTTATGATTCTTTATTGTAAATATATAATTTGAACATATTATCAGATAGTTCTTAAATCTTTATGCTCTGGAATAATAAAGATCATTTAATTTTTTCTTGGGTATTTTTCTTTTATTTTATATACCATTCCAATCAAAAAGTCTCTGCCGCTATTTTTTATTAGCTAAGGTTTATAAGGTTATTTCAAATATACGTTCTACTCTACGTACCTTTCACTATTTTTACACTGATTCAAACATTTGTCTCACCGCTTCACTAAGTTTGAGATGCCCTTGGTAGAATTTACCTGCGGCTGAATGTGTAACTACTGTCAGATTGCTATATTACTTCATATTGTACGTTAACTGCAGTCCTGCAGGAACTTCTTCCTACCGAAAACGTGGAAATCACGAGGGAAGAGCTCCGGATTGTATAGTCGAAAATCTCCAAGTGAAATGACCGGAATTTATCATCGGTTGTGACTGTCACATGTGCCATTGCACTGTGGTGGAGGATAACCAAGTTGTCCTCATCAAGAATCCACAACCTTTTGGGAACTCACAGCACCACTGCCTCACACTCCTCAATTGAGACACTTTTCACCAAACTTTGGCTACGTTTCCCTGTGGGTTTGGATAAGTGTCCATCCCTTGCTTCGCAGAAAACGAATCACACTTCTTTGTGAAGACGTGGACGTGTGAAGGACAATCGCCATTTTCAGTAAGCGTTAGCATTGCCGTGACATGAAACTGTCGGTACATAAGGTTGAGTGAGTGAGGGAATATTAACGTCGCACTGTTCAGCTACACTAGGGCTTTTGGCGATGGACCTCGTAATTTTAAACCATGGTCAAGTGACGATGACGACACCTGAGCTGGCAGTCCCCTCTCCTAACTACCACACTAACAGGGACGTTTGAAATCTCGACAGATTTAACGCGCATCGCTGCCCTTCACGGTGGGTCTTTAGAGGTACTGGGCTCGAACTCGCGACAAGGCGAGCCACGATTCGATACCTTGACGACTCAGCTACCGCGTCAACTGGGCCAAGAAAAGTTCACCATTAGGAATGCATATGTTGACTTCGCATTTATAGCTGTAATTTGGCTAAATAGAAAAAAAGGCGAAAACTTTGACTTCCCTTCATATATCTTAGTATATGACCTTTGAGACAAAATTTTGAATTTTAAAAATTAAATTCGTTACAGATCAAGGTAGATATATGTATACATGTGGTGACACAAAACTTCGATTATTATACACATTAACATCGTAACCAAGAAAATTCAAGTTTGATTTTCAGTAAGCATTCTACATACCTCTGAGTTTACGCGAAATTAAGATTTTAAAATATTAATTATTTCTAATCCACGTTAAAGGATTTAAGTATGATAATATTGTGTGGAGAGAGATGAATAAAAACTATTTATTTGAATGAAATAACAATGCTCATGATGTATTAAATCTAAATTGAAGTTGATAATGTAGTTATAGTATTTTGATTGGCGTTTGACATTGATATTGCTATTGTAAAATTAGACTTCATACTCTGGAAGTGTCACGCATTCTCTATATCTCCGCTATTACTGTTACTTTGCAAAATGTTATAAATACTTCCCAATGACTTAAGATAATAGTTAGAATATTAAGTATTGTGAATAGGGTGGCACTAAAACGATTCCTTACGCTTCGATTTATAATTCAAAAGTATTTCATTTTTTATGAAATTTTTTAAAAATTGGTTTGTTGGTGCTAAAAACATGCTTCGAAAATTTCAATTTTAATTACAAATATTACTTGTTTTAAAAATGATTTCAAATATTTTTTAAAGCAATAAAATAAGCATCTGCCGTGACCAGGATTCGAACCTGGGTTATTGCGGCCACAACGCAATGTACTAACCACTATACGATCACGGCTTCGAATGGAGTTGTCTTAAAAAGGTTTTCGTTCCTTCTAGAAAATAAAATTTGTTCTTAAAAAGCAAGCCAGAGGCTTGGTTATTGAAGCGTATCAATTTCAAAAAATATTAATTTCTGAAAGAAATTTCAGTGTTCAAGTTCGGCGTTTATTTTCATTTGTATAACGAGCTATACTTGAATAGAAGGCGGCCGCGCGTTCAAAATGTATTGTTAATTCACACAATTATTTTAAAATCAGGCCAAGAAGATATCCAAATTAAATACAAAATGTTTGATGGGCCTGTGAATAAAACGGAAGGTACTAAGTTGTCTTTATATTGTTAATAATTTGAGAATATTTTCAGACAGTTCTTCGACACTTATTTATTGAAATAATAAATAAAGTTTATTTAATTTTTCCTTGTGCATGCTTTACTTTTAATTCATATACGAAGGTGAATCAGAAAGTTTTTGCCCCTATTTTTTACTAGCAAAATTTGGTAAATACAGGTAACTTTATATATGCGTACTATTCTATGTACCTTACACTGCTTTTGCATCTAGTCTTACTCCGCTTCAGACGTTAGTCCCACCACAACACTAAATTCGAGATGTCCTTGAATTGGAATTCGTCTGGCTGGCTGTGAAACCTTCGACACACTGCTCTATTCTGGCTTCATTGTTGCATATGAGTCGCTGTTCTGCCAGGAATTTCTACAGTGGACAAAAAAAAAATGGAAATCACAAGGGAAGAGGTCTGGACTTTATTTTTGATGGTTGAGATCCACCATACAGTCCAATGAACTGACGAAAGCTAGTCGGTGGTTCTGATAGTCACATGTGTGGACTAGAATTGTTCTGTAGAATAACCAAATCGTCCACATCGAGAATTCATGTTTCTCAAATCGAATCAATTTCCCCCTTACGTGGGTTAAATTTCGAAGGGCGTTCGTTCTTGTTCCATCGAAACGGTTTAGGAACTCTACGTTGTACTTAAGCCGTAGACGTGTGAAACCGTCTTCAACAAGCTACAGCAGCGCTGTGACGCGAGTTTTATTACGTCGCATTATAAAGCAACAAAAGGGCTATTGGTGCCTGACCTCGTAATTTTGAATCATGGTCAAGCGTAGAGGACGACACCTGAACTGCCACTGCCCTCTCAAAACTACAAAATCACGCCAATGGCAGAACTTTGGGCGTTGACATATTTTAAGTGTATCAACTTCTTCCATACTGCATGTCTCTAGTGGCACCTGGACTCGAACCCGTGACACGCCGGCTTCGAGTCTGTCCGAGTAGTCGGCCACGCGGTGTGACGTGAAGCTACTGGTAGATGAGGCCAGGTTGCTTCAAGGAAGGTCCACCCTTGGGAATGGATGTGTTGACTTCATATTCACAGCCGTAATTTTGCTAAAAATATAGAGGCAAAGACTTTCTGTTTTCTTTGTGTATATATTTATAAATATATTTGTGTGTGGGTATGCTTGCTTGCTTTGAGAGAAAATTTTGAATTTAAAAAAAATAAATTCATTATATACACTGATCATAACAGATATGTGCATCTACAATGACACAATACTTTCAATATTGTATACACTAACAGCTCAAACAAGAAGATTTCAATCTGATATTTGTAAGCATTCTACATTTATAGCTTTAAGTTTTAGGTTAAATTAAAATTCTAAAATTATTTATTTTTAATCGAAAATTATTTATATTTAATCGACGTTTTTTAAATGATGTGAGTGCGAAAATTTCAAGAGAGTAGTGCAACAGAATTTTATGTATACTTAGAACAAATAAAAACTGTTTATTTTAACAAAAAACAATGTTCATGATTTTTTTAAATCTCACTTGTAGTAGTTGATAATCCGCAGCACAATGTTTTTTTGATTAACTTTCGACAAGAATTTTTTCCCCAAGATTGAAATTATTACTATTGAAAAATTATAATAGAAGGTTTCTCTTCATACTCTGGAGAGCGCACACACAGATCTCTATTCTTATTCTTATTCTCTTACGAAATGTTATAAATACTTACGAACGATATATAAATCGTTCGGAAGTATATATATACACACACACTCATGGACAAAAAAATTAGCGCACCAAGAAAAAGTCGTCAAAATGAAAAAGGATTATTTATTTCAGAGAAAAGGGCAAAATAACGGAGGATTTAATACCCTGTTGAACCCCCTCTCTCTCTCTATATATATATAGCACGAATGTGCACGATGCAATACGATCGAGCATTGTGGCATACAAGTTCTGTATAATGTCTTCGTTCCATATTTGCTGTAACCTTGCCTCTAGTTCATTCAAACTCGTGGGATGCCCTTCTCGCCGTCCCAAATGATGCCCGATATGCTCGATTGGACACAGATCTGGGGATCGGGCAGGGTAAGGAAGGGTAGTAACAAAAAGCAGACAGTCTTGCGACACCCTTGCCGTGTGAGGCCGAGCATTGTCTTGTTGAAAAGTGGCTCTTGGGAGCCTTTGCATGAGTGGCAACACATGTGTTTGCAGGATGTCATAGACATACCGCTAGGCTGCCATGGTACCACAGATCTATACTAGGGGTGAGCGTGTCAATGGCACCCCATACCATCACACCAGCTGTGGGAGCGGTGTGTCTCTGTAAAGCAAAGGCAGGGTTAGGCGTTCGCCACGGTGTCTCCACACATGAACACGATTGTCATCACTGCTGAGATTGAATCTGGATTCGTCGCTAAAGACGACTTAGTTCCATTCCGCTGCAGTCCAGTTTCCTCGTGCGTAGCACCACTCCAAACGGAGGCGTCAATGGGTGCGCGTAATGGGCAGCACACGTAATGGGCTCCGTGATCCCAAATCTCCTTCAGCCAGGCGCCTTCGTGTGGTTCGAGAAGACACAGTGTGACTAGTGAAGGTTCTACCTGTGCCTGGATGGTGGCCGATGAAGCAGTCGGCTGTATGCGTGTATTTCTTACGATGTGGCGGTCTTCTAGACGATTGGTCTGTCGAGGGCATCCTGAGCCTGGTCTTCATGTAAATGACATCTCGCGTATTCACTGGTCCCAACAACTCCTCACAATACAATCAGAGCGGCCTAATTAAAAAGTTACTTGTAGCTTCCATCATTCCGATGATTCTCCCCTCTCAAACTGCGACAGCTGCTCATAATGTCTTCGAATACGGCGTAATGGCATGTCTACCTCAGCTCATTCTTTGTAAACGACTTAGCACACTCAAACAAACTTTGGCTATCTGTTTTATACTCCAGGGAGAACGACGTTAAACGCCCTCTATCGGCTATGCGTAATGCGCAATCAAGTTACATTTCTAATCATTTGCATATCTCCCCGACATGTACCTTCATGAAAAGTTTCGTTACGATCCCGCAATTATTTCTTGATGCGCTAATTTTTATGTCCATGAGTGTGTATATATATATAATATAAACAAAATACTTCCCAACGATTGTCGGCTGGGTGGCGTGGTTGATTTGTCGCTGACCTTCTGCACCTTAGGTTGCGGGTTCGACACCGGCCCAAATCGGTAGAAAAAGAAAAAAAAAAATTAACCAACGATTTTAGGGCACTAGATAGAATCTAAAGCAGTGTAACGAGGGCTGCAAGTATACTTTTCATAAGACTTAATTAGATTAAGTTCCAATGTTTTTTTTCCCTTGTTGGGCTGCGGATGGCAGTTCAAATGTATATTTTGGTATGATGAGATTTTTGTATTTCGGTTTTGCATTGCTAAAAAAATGCATCAAATTTCAATTTAAATTTTAAAAAAAACTTAAGCAAAATTAATTTGAAATAAGTATTTAAACTGAATAAAAACAAAACATTTGCCGTGACCAGGATTCGAACCTGGGTTATTGCGGCCACAACGCAATGTACTAACCACTATACGATCACGGCTTCGAAAAGAATTGTCTTAAGAAGGCTCTGATTCCTTCTGGGAAATTATTTGCTCTACTTTCAGATAAGACTAATGAGTGTTTGTTCAAGCATATCATTTCCTGAAAAAAACATCATTTCTTAAACATATTTCCATTTGTGTAAGGAAATACAGTAGTAACTCGAAAATCATCTCATTCTTGACTTTTCATTTCAGACGAGAAACGCTTTTTTTAATTGCCTTTTTAACTAATTCTTTTCAAGCACACCTTTATATAGATATGTTGAAGGAATAATTAACAGTTTGAGTTCTCTCAAAGGTCCATTATCGAGATATTTTAAATATTTTCAAAGAATTTAGACCATAGATGGAATATACGTTAGTATGCATAAAACAGATGAATCTCTTAATGATCAGCACTTAACGAATCTCTTAAATATTTCCAAAATATTCCTTCACAAAATCTACTTATATTTTAGTGAAAAAGGCGAAAATTATTAGCTTAGTTTTGTTATATATATATATTATTTTGTTTTGTTTTTATGTCATTTTTTCATTTAGGTTGTTTTCTTTGAATTTGTATTACATCTGATGAAAGTTAGAAATTTGAATTTCTTTTTTCCTGCTGGTTCGAGCTAGAATTTTTTTTGATACTACTGCTGTCTAATATCTGAAGTTCTTTGAAAATTAAGGTTTGCTTGATTTTAAACGGAATGTATTTAATTATGTTGGGTTTTTTTTTCTTCTGCATATTTTCGTTATTTAGAAATATGTAACGGGTTTTAAGTTTGGATGTGTGTAAGCTAAAAAAATTCTTTACAAATTATTTTGTGTAAAAACAAAATATTTGCTGTGACCAGGATTCGAACCTGAGTTATTGCGGCCACAACGCAATGTACTAACCACTATACGATCACGGCTTCGAAAATGATTGTCTCAAAAAGTATTTGATTCCTTATGGGAAATAAAATTTTCTCTTCTTAAAAATCGAGCCTAAGGCTTGGTTATTGAAGCATATAAATTTCAAAAAAATACATAGTTTCTTTAAAAAATTGTATATCTTCTCTAAGTAAGGCTTTCATTTCTATTTGTAAGATGAGTTATTTTAATGGGAGATAAAGTATGAAATATGCAATTTAATTTACAACTATATTAAAATCATTTTCTACTAAATCGTGTCAAGAATATAGACGAATTAAATTGAAATCTTTTTATGATCCTTTGACGAAATATTGTAAATAATTTGAACATATTTTTAGATAGTTCTTAAATCTTTATACTCCGAAATAATAAAAATTATTTAATTTTTTCTCTGTTTCTCTTTTATTTTATATTCGGGGGGAGTTATTAGTTAAGGTACATAAAGTTATTTCAAATATACGTTCTATTCTACGTACCATTTCACTTTTTTCTACATCAGTTCAGACATATGTCCCACCGTATCACTAAGTTTGAGATGCCCTTGGTAGAATTTGCCCAGTTTTATGAGTCAGATTGCTATTCTTACTCCATCCTTGTACATTAATTGCTGTCCTGCCAGGAACTTTTGCATACCCCAAAAACATGATAATTACTAGGGAAGAGTTCCGGATTGTATGGTCGAAACTCTCCTAGTGAAATGACCAAAGTTTATCATCGGTTGTGATTTCCACATGTGCCCTTGCACTGTCATGAAAGGTAACTACGTTGTCCACATCGAGAATTCTCAGCCTTTTGCGAACTCACAACACCATTGCCTCACACTTCTCAAATGAGACACTTTTCACCATACTTGGGCTACGTTTCCCTGTGGATTTGGATAAGCGTTCCTCCCTTGCTCCATAGAAAACGAATCACACTTCGTTGTGAAGACGGTCTGACGTTTGAGATAAATAACTGTAGCGTGATATTGATTAATTTAAATATTTAGTTTATTTTCGTTACAGCTATTATATATAGAATTATATACATTAAAGTTATTCAACGTATTAAAAGATTATTAGAGTTCAAAACTGTGGTTTGTGTGTGAGGAGGGATCCCTTTTGCGACCGCTCACTGGAAAATTCAAAGAATCTTTTCTTTGGTTGTCCTTCTCTCTGCTCGGAGATCGTCGGGTGGCGCTTTTTAGCATTTCGTTACATCCTGCCAGAAGCGGGGAAAGGGTTGACGGGCGATCCAAGCTGGTACTACGCAATAATTCAAAGTTGCACAGATGTCATTGCACGTGTAGTGATTATTTCCACAAAGACGCCGATCACATCTATTAGACGAAAACGTTACAACATGGACGTGTGAAGGACAATCGGCATCTTCAGTAAGCGTTAGCTTTGCAGAGACACGATGCTTCCGGTACATAAGGCTGAACTGGTTCAAGAAAGGTACGCCGCTGGAAATGGATAGATTGACTTCGCATTTATAGCCGAAATTTTACTTAAAAAAATAGTTGCAAAGATTTAACGATTTCTCTTTGTATGTAAATAGATATATGTAGTAATTCCGAACTTTGTTTAAAGCATTCGGTATATGTTTCTTTTTTTTTTTCAGGTTGTAGAAGTCGTGCAGAGGATGCGACTTTTATAATTTAAACATTCACATTTTATTGACTGTCAAACGGGTAAACGAAAAGTACAGCACAAACACAAATGGATAAACACACCAACACAAGACAGTCACAAAAGCATTCTTTTTTCTCTCCCGAGATCTAAACCTTTTATAGATTTGGTTAACAGGAAGCTTTTGGTATCATGTGACTTCCAGTAAAAGCTTTACTGAAAGGTCTGAATACGCAGGAGATGTAAAATTACATATCCTGTTTTAAAAACTCGAGTGTTTCAGTTATTTAAGAGATAAAGTTGGGGTTATTTCCCTTTAGGCGGGTAAACTAAAAATTAATTATCAAGGGAAGTCATGCAGGGCTCAAGAGCATTATAAAGTAAAATCCCTTGAGAGAAAATTTAAGGGGGAGATGTAACACACCGACAAACACACATTTATGACCTTAAATATAAAATTTATCTAACATATTTGCATATAACCAGGAGATATATGAACATATCTGCTGGTCAAAGCAGATATATGCATATACCATGACATAAAAAAAAATTTGAACATTATACACACTAACTACGCAACCAAGGAAATTTTTAGCTTTACTTTTAGTAACCGTCCTGCAGCTGTTTCAAACTAAATTAAAATTTTAAAATTATTTACTTCTAATCGACATTTCAAATGTGACGTAAATATCACTACTTAAGAAGATTGTGGAAATAAAATTGGATATTGTTTCTTATACCACTGATCTCGACTGTGTCAGATACAGTTCATCATGGCAAGGGCTAGATGTACACCTGTGGTTGGCCGTAGCCTCTAGCACCATACAGGTGACAGTAAGATTTTGGTCGGTTCCACCCATATTTGGAGGGAGAACACCCTGGGGGTGGAGGTCAGGGTCCTCCCACCTCCTGCCACCAACCTCACGAGAGGACTTGCAGCTCGCCGGCTATTTAGAGTACCCTATGCCGCAAAGGCACTATACTTTTACAAACATTTATGTCTTCTCCGGGATTCGAAACCCGCCATACGGCTCAGTAGTCAGCGTCGCTAACCATTATACCGGATGGGCGACAAATAAAATTTGATACATACTATGATGAATAAAAAAACAAAAACACCTGTTTATTTTTAACAAAACACAACAATGCTCCTCATTTTTTACATCTCAATTTTAGTAGATAATGCGCAATAATAGTTTTTTTGATTAACGTTCGACAAAAATATTTTGATAATTTGAAGGTCGCATTTCATATTTTGGAGGTCTCGTAGAGATCCCCCCTATCTCTTAGAATTCTATTATGAAATGTTATAAATTTCCAACTATTTTAGGGCACTAGATGAAATCTAAAGTAGTGTATAAATAGAGCTACATTAAAACTATTACCTTGGACATAATTAGATTTAGTTCGAATGTATTTTGTAAAAATGTTTTTTTTTATATTTTAGGTTTTTCAGTGCTAAAAATGCACATTGCACATTTTAATTTTTAAAATATAATTGTTTTAGAAATAATTTTGAAACCGAATTGTAAAAAAAAACTTTGCCGTGACCAGGATTCGAACCTGGGTTATTGCGGCCACAACGCAATGTACTAACCACTATACGATCACGGCTTCGAAAAGAAACGGTCCAAGAAGGATTTTGTTTAATTCGAGAAATGAAGTTGCTCTATTTAAAAAGATATAATAAGAACGATTCCAAGTCTTGGTCACTGAAGCATATCTCTTGTTGCTCCCGCCATCTATGGTAAACGACTTACATTTCTGTGTAATTTTAATTTTAAGTGATTGTCAACTCACTCTGGCGCTCTGTGAAACAAAAACTGAACCAGATGTCACGAATGAAAACTAAGAGAAATTCAAAAACAGTCTTGTAGTAAACAGTTGTTATATAGAGTGTGTCACAAACAATTAAGAGTACACCTGACTTTTACTTGATAAGTTCAATTTTCAATATAAATAACACATTACCGAGAAGCGCAAACATGTTTTTATTTTTTTTTTAACGTAACAAATGATTTACTTTAAAGTAAAAATAGAGAAAAATCAAGGAAAAACTTCTAAATTGAAAGGTTTCAGAAGCATTTTAAATGAACATATGCATAGTTTTGAAAACACTTATGAAAAATATATTGAACTACCACTAAATATTTTCTACTTGATTGCTATTTTAATCTAATTTTACATAATCTTATCTTAAACCTTTTCAATGATAATTTTTGTGTAATTAAGTTTGTGTTAGAGGACCTTAAAACTAAACATTTAACTGGAAAATAGCTCCTCGGAGAAACCAATATTTTGATGTAAGGAAATTCATATTAAGATTATTTAAAAAGGTAAGATTTATCGTGAAATAGCTTTAATTTTTGGTAGATGCCTCATTTTTGCCCAGAAAATCATTATAAAATTTAAAAATTGATTGATAGAAAATAAATGTGGCAAGAGAAAGGAAAAGAATTCCTAGATTGATGTTGGAAAAAAATTTTTTTGAAAGAAATCAAGGCTGATCTTAAAGTAAGTGCAATCAAACTTGCTGCTAAAACTGTGCAAAATGTAATTAGACAAGCTGGACTTTTAAGGCGAGTTGTTAGAAAGAAACCGTTCATCAGCTCGCAAAATCAGAAAAAGTGTTTGGGGTTTGCAAAAACTTACCAACTGTAGACCAATAACTTTTGAAAAAAAAATTATATTTAGTGATGAAAGTAAGTTCACAAATTTTTTGGTAGTGCCGACCATCACATCGTACGGAAGAAGCCCAGTACCACTTTGAATTCAAAAATTGATATCCTTTTGTTAAACATGGTGGTGGCTCCGTCATAGTTATTGCTTCAGTCTGGGTGTGAAATTTAGCTTTTATAGATGGCATTGTAAACCATATGGTTTACTTGGATATACTTCGCCAATCGCTAAAAATTTGAGTTTAGATGGAACTTTCATTTTCCATCACGACAACAACTCCAAACACTCGGCATATAACATAAAAATGTCTTTGTTATGTTTTTTTCATTGACCACCGCAGTCCCTCGACATCAATGTCATTGAAAATCGGTGTCCCATTCAAAACAGTGGTCTGAAAGCACAAAATTAGAAACAGAACTCAATTCATAATAGCGTCTCATTTAATCAATAAGTATCACGGTTCTAAGAAACCGACACCCCTTTTGATTGGTTTTTCCATGTATAGAGAAAACTATAGGAATGTGAGTACAAAAGCTATTAATTCACAATTTTATCAAAATCATTTATTGCCGCATAACGTGGCAAGAAGATAAATTGAAAATGTCTAACGGTCTCTTGCGAAAAAAACTGTCTAATTTTTTTTTTTTTTTTTAACCTTAAAAGTTTAAATAATTTTAGTCTGTAAAGTTGAATTATTAGATAAGACGTTCAGTAATTTTTCTTGCGCATTTGAGGGAAAACTTCGATTTTTGAAACTTAAGTTCGTTACTGATGAAAGCAGTCGTGCGTGTACAGCGACACAAAATATTAGTGGTATAATAAAATATGCTTCTCTTTAAAGGGGATATCGATACCAGAATATATTATTCGTGTTGTCGTATTTTTTTATGTGAAAAATAGATTCTATTTTGGATCCTTATCCAGACAAGGCGTCGTTGGGTACTTCATATTCTGGGTCTCATCTCATAGTTATGACGAATAATACTAATTTCGCTTGTTAAAGTAGTCAATAATTTGATTATTCTCAATAGACATTGTAATTTACAAATTCCATCAATAACTAACCACACTCCATGAAGTCATTAAATCGCAATTTCAATTTTATATACGACGTTCGCCATTATTCCACACGATGTCCTTGGTGTAATTGTAATTGTAACCAATGACTGGACTGGAAGTCGTTGGCGCATAAATATTAACTATTGTGTTACTATAACCTCATATTGTTTAAGGCAATCGCGTCCCATAAAGTCGAGTGCCCACAGTTGTAATTCGAGGCAAAAGGCCTCTTTTAGGCGAGTAGCATATTAAAATTATGATAGCACTGATGTCAGATATTTGATTTTTTAAAACATTGAAACTTGCTTGTGATTTTAATTAAAATGTATTTTATGAAGAGGAATATTTTTTTTCGTCCTTTCGTTTTTCAAAATATGCTTTAAATTTCTAATGTTAATAATCATATATAAATTATTTCTTTAAAAAATAATTATGAATTAAATTTTAAAATTAATAAAAAGAAACCGCTGCCGTGACCAGGATTCGAACCTGGGTTATTGCGGCCACAACGCAATGTACTAACCACTATACGATCACGGCTTCGGGAAGAAGTGTTTCAAAAAGCATGTAATTTCTTCTGGAAAACAGAATTTACTCTAATTACAGACTACACGAATGGATGGCTACTCAAGCGTATCATTTACAAAAACATAATTTCTTAAAGATATGATAAAAAAAAAGATAAAGATTTCTTAGTATTTCATGGATATTTCCTTTTGGTAAAAAGTACTCCTGAAAGTCTAAGGGCATCTCATTGTTGATCTTTTGTTATAATTGACTTTTTAATCAATTACTTTGAAGACATATTTATAACCATGTTTAGAGATTAGTAAGCATTTTTTACTCGTACAAAATCTGCGTCAACTTCTTGTATTTCATAAATTTTATAAAATCATAACATTTAATCATTACTTCCCTGTTTCTGCTCTTACTGTTCCTTACCGAAAAGTTTTGTCTTTCGAAGAATTTTAAAACCCCAAATGTAATTTAATGTAAATTAGTACACACACATACGGGCTGATCATGATCTTCACTTAACGATCTTTACGATGAAATCCCCATATAAGATGCTAAAATAACTTGGATTCTGTAACATTTTCCCGTCATACAACTGAATGTCGGCTTCTTTTTGTGGGTAGGATAACACCGTTCCTATGCACACGTGCACCCTTGAAATATTGCTAGGTCTGGTCATCGCCCCGGCAGCCTTTGACACCGTGAGAAACCCACGAGCCGGATGTAACTCGAACATAAAGAGGCCGACCGCTACCATCCTAAGTGAGGGTAGAGGGAAGTCCGCTGGAAAACTTAGAACAGAACGGATGTATCTCCTCCCTCACAAACAACAAAATTTGGACTCTAATGAACTAACCATTTTTTTTAATAACTTCAATAAATATACTGTAACTATAATAGCTGTGACGTAAATAAACCAAATATTTAAATTAATAAATACCATTATTTTCCTGAAAGGTCACACTCCCTGGGGAGCTATGGCTGCCCGTTTAGAGTACAAGTACATTCACAACCAAAAGGTTGAAAATTCGTGTCTTGTCCTTTCGGAGACTTGTGTAGTTATGCTTAAGTACGTTAAATCTATTACTGCTTGTGAAAAATTCCCATATAAGCCTGGAGTTGAAGTTAGGAAAGTAGGTATCCTGATTAAATGTCCATCTCTTCACCTTACCGTGGTTTCTAAATTACTAAGTGCTCTGGTTGTGATTTGCAGACCGTCCAAAATACATTGCGCTGATTAGTGGTGGGTTAAGCTCACATGAACCATTTAATTTTCAATACATTTTGGTGGTGCAGTTCACTGAATGAGATGAGTTTATGTGATTCCTTTCATTCGATTTTATCGAAAATGTTGTGTGGAAAAGAATATAGCAATTTTAAATATCATTTTGTTGGTGAATAAGATACTGATTCAGGTATCTTTCTCGTCTTTGAATTATGGTTCAAAAAGACAAAATCTGTTGCCTACTTTCTTTGTGTAATTCTGCAGCGATGTTAATTCAAACTAAATTTTAAAGGGTTTTGATTTAAAATGATACCACCACAAACTTAAGGTTCTGCCCCACTGTGCTCTGCTCAGAATCATGATGCATCTTAGTTATTGCCCCTGTTGCTGTTAAATATGCAATTTTTTGAATGCATGATATATTAAAATTTCAAATTTTATTAAAACTTTAATATAAGGGGGAAAATAATTTTTAATTTGTATCAATTTGTGTCTGATTTTAATTTTAAAAATGAAAAGGTCAATTAAATGTTAATGTTTTTAAGTTAAATATTGTGAGAGCTTAACATTTCATTTTTGATGGTTTATATGAAAAAGTAATTATGCTTCATACTGCATTGTTTTTTTTAAATATAAAGTGGAAAACATAAGAATCCAATTTTTTATTCACTTAAACTTTTCTTTATAAGCTTGTGATATGGTCGTTCTATGGTGGCCATATCTTTGATTGTCAGCGTGAATTAGAGGTGTGGAATTGTCAAATTGAATAGACATTTTAAAATTCTTAATATGACTTTATTAAGAATATAACTTAAATCTCTAATAATTTAGATAAATTTTAGAAAGTGAGAATCTAATAAACCAAACACACAGCAATAGTTAAACTGGATCGCGTAATTTAGACCACTTATCTAAATAATTATATTATCCGCCTACTTTCAATTCTGATAATATTACAAGTCCTAATATCAAATAATCAGTCCTACCTTAATCCAAAATAAGATTCTATCACGGTACGAGATGTCTGGGCGCTCGTGCAATGGTATGCACCTTGTATCAGTGGCTGAATATCCCGGTAACTTATTGATAGGCCGTCAATTCACACTCGTATCTCATCCAAACATAACTTTCCCTAAATTTCCATTCTGCTTACTGAAACTTCTGTTCTTTTAAAAGCTATCTTATTTGCATTTCACAATTGCATTTCACTTCTTGGATTTGGGTTGGAAAAGATTTGCCATTAATCTTGGCCGTCAAAGGACCCAGAGGTTATGTTACAGAAAAGACGCGTGAGCCCGTCACAAGCTTTTTATTAAGTTTTATGTTTGCATAGGTAGAGGCCTTTTGACGTTTTAGGTGTGTTTGTAAGGTATTTTGTAAAACAAAGAACTATTTCTTAAATGAAAATTTGATAAAATATATCTGATATCTCTGACGATTCGCAAGAAAAAAAATATGTAAATGTACATGCATTTTTTTCATCTTGCTCATAAACGTTTGGTAATTCATGGTATGTTACTCAAGTAAATCATTGAAAATATACTATTGTTGAGAATATTTTTTTTTATATAAAACAAAAATATTTTTTTTAATTTATCAGGAAGCAAAAGATTCATTTTGTAATTTCAGTTATGTTATTTCTTTATATTATTAAATTGGGTTTTGTCAATAGTTTTTTATTGATGAATATCGTTACCGATGTATAAAAAGATCTTAAAATATGTTTTGAAGTTCTATTATAATATTATTAGTTGTTGCAAGATTTTGATTACTTTCTAAATTTCTAATTATCACGTTATAAAATATTTGATATATTGAGATATTTTTTTATAAATTTCTTTATTTTTGTGTGTGTGTGTATTTTGTTCTTTTCTAATTGTTTTTAAATAATTTATAAGAATTTTAGCTGTATCGAAAAAAGAACCTTTTTTATTAGTAAAAATAAATTTTATTTAAAGAAATTTAATATTACCAGCCACACACACACACAAATAAAATAATAGCCTTTTTAATATCGATCTCAAAAAAGGCACTGCCGTGACCAGGATTCGAACCTGGGTTATTGCGGCCACAACGCAATGTACTAACCACTATACGATCACGGCTTCAGGTACGACGTAAGAAATATTTTATTTAAATTTGAAAAAGAACTACACCGCTTTTTAAAAAGTGAGCCAGAGGCATGGTTATTGAAGCATATCATTTGCGAGAAAATACAAACTTTTATAAAGAAATTTTACTTCACCAAGTACATCTTCTATTTCTATTTGCGTAACGTACTACATGAGTAGGAGAGACAGAAGAACAAAGTGTACAATAATAATTCAGTATACAGTTATAGCTATTATTAATTCAGTTAGTATTTTCTTTATTGTATTTACCTCTATGTCTTAGGCTGAGTTAAAATTTTAAAACCATTTAACTCGATTCAATATTCAGAGGCGTTATAGTATGACAACTTTATAAGAGAGTAGGATTGGGAGAATATAAGTCAATATATGCTTTGAACAAATAAAAGTTGATTTAAACGAAAACACCATAATCATGATTTCTTTTAAATCTAAATTCTAGTTGATAGTGCAACAAGAGTATATTGATTGATTTTCTGCAATTATTGATGTTGAAAAATTGAGGGTCTCACTTCATGCTCTGGAGGTTACAAGTACCCTATCCCAGAGATGGGAAACCCGCGGCCTCTGTGAGTTTCTTGTGCGCTCTTTATAAAAGGTAGCACTTCTATTAATTAATATTTAATTATACAGATTACAACAATTTGCAAACCAAGGGAATTAAATAAAGAACGACATGAATGTATGTATGTTTCAATGACTGCTCGTGGAAATAGCCATTTGTACATTTCACATGTTAGAACGCAACCTAGGGCAACCATGGCAATTCTACCATGCATGCTCATGCAGAGGAACAATTAAGGCTTGATCCAAATATATGGATATATGCTTACAAAAATAAAAATACCAACAATGAAATATAGAAAATTACAACAATATCTATGAATTATTAAATTTATCGAAAAAGAATAATCAATGGTAAATGTTATAATAAGTTTTTATCCTTATGTGAATAAAAAAACATTTTATATTGTAACTTTTTATGTCAAATAATAAATAAATAAGGAGCTAATTTTTTATAATATTTCTATATAATGCACAAAATTTTTAAATCTATACAAAAACTATAATAATTTCACAAAAGTCGAATTTATAGGTACAACCTATGCGGCCTCCTTTATTACTGCTTAATTTACACACACGCAGCCTCTAATGGTAAAAAGTTTACCCACCTCTGAACCCCTCCCTGCTATAACTGTTCCTTTTCTAAGTGCTAGAAATATTTCTCATCGATTTTAAGCACTTGGTGGAACACAAGGTAGTGTAAGCAGGACTGAATCAAACTCTTCCTTACACTTAATTAAATTTTATTTGAATGTATATTTGATGTAATTTTTTTTATATTCAGTTTTACATTGCTAAAAGTATGGATCTAATTTGAATTAAAAAAATATTTGCTTTAAAATATTATAAATACGTTGGGAAATTGAATTAAAACAAAATATTTGCCGTGACCAGGATTCGAACCTGGGTTATTGCGGCCACAACGCAATGTACTAACCACTATACGATCACGGCTTCGGGAAGACTTGTTTCAAAAAGGTTTTGATTCCTTGCGGAAAATAAAATTTGCTCCACTAATGAGTGTGTGCTCAAGCATAACATTTGCTTAAAAACACCTCATTTCATAAGGAGACTGTATTCTCAGTATTTTGTGGGTATTTGTATAAAGGACCATTGTAAAAAGTCGAAAATCATCTCGCTCTTGACTTTTGTTTTAAGATGTAATACGCTTTAATTCATATATATGAGCTATTTAGTTTCAAACCACGTTTATAATTATTAAAGGAATAGTAAACTGTTTTTTTTTTTTTCATTTAAAGCATTCACCAACTTGTATTTGAATGCTTACGTCTTAACTTCCCAATTTCTGCTCTTATCGTTCCATTACCTAGCCAAG
>BMAV01015574.1:219532-233889 GCA_019973955.1 Trichonephila inaurata madagascariensis | reverse complement strand
CCCCCCCCCCCCTGGAACGACAAGGATGTCTTAAGGCATGGGTCAACTGCCCAAGATCTGGTCGTCGGCAATCGACGTCACCTTTCTCTTGACTTTGCATCAATATCCGAATATAATTTTAATCGTCAAATGCTATTCGTGGAAAGATTCTACGAAAAATAGGAAATTTTGAAGTACAGGCCAATTGACTACAGAAGCAAGACCATATTCTGTACGTAGACTATATCTTAGCCTAGGCGTACAACTACATGCACCATCATTATTAATTTTGTCGAAAGTCGGCAGTCTTTTGACTTGGTTTGTACCTAGGTTTGTGGAATTTTGAACTTTGCCCATATACGAGTATTTCTTATAGGTTATCGTTTGTACGAGTATTAAACAATGTATGCTACATATATTGTATATTAGCTGTTACCTGCTACTTCGTCCGTGTGGAATTTAACAAAAAAGTAACTGTTCAGTTCGCAGAATTTACGAAAAAATAGTTCTATATTCCACGTAAAGAATAGCTATGATAAGTTTAATATCATTCTTCTACTTTGTGAATCGATATGCGACGGGCAACTTTATGATATTAAAAGCGAGATGCGCCTGACGGCTGCAACATGCACGAGGAACGCGCGCTTTAAGTTTTAGATTAAATTAAAATTTTAAAATTATTTATTTAATCCACCCACCAGGCAAGCCCCTTTTATCCCCATCAATAAAATGTCCCCAACTCCAGGGCAACCAATAGAGAACTTTCTCACTTGCAGTCACCATCCAATCGCACAGAGTGCTCCCTCTACACATCTCAGTTGTTCCCGCCAAATTCATCTGGACTTTTCCCGCCGAAATCCTCGAAAGACTCCAACCTAGACTCTGACGTCATCCCTCTACCTTTTCTTACCATCCAATCACAGTGCTTCATCTCATCTCTCTCTCTCTCTCTCTCTCTCACTCAGGAGAGAAATACATATTTTTCCACTCAGGTCTTTCCACACACCAAGCTCCAACACATTTCAGAGGGCCGCTATAGGCCAGGGATTAAGGTATCGGAACATGGCGTGAGTGAATATTATCGTCGCACTGTTCAGCTACGCGAGGGCTTTTGGTGACGGACCACGTAGTTTTGAACCATGGTCAAGTGACGTGGACGACACTTGAGCTGGCAACCCCCCCCCCCTCTTCTAACTACCACACTACACCAATGGGAAGACGTTTGAGCTCTCGACAGATTTAACGTGCATCGCTGCCCTACACGGCTGATCTTTAGTGGTACTAGGCTCGAACTCATGACATGCCTGCCATGATCCGATACCTTGACCACTGAGATACCGCAGCCCCTATGGTTCAAAATTACGAGGTCCGTCGACAAAAGCCCTCGTGTAACTGAACAGTGTGACGTTAATATTCACTCACTCACTCACTCCAACACATTTCAGATATGGAAAGGAGGATCAGCTCTGATCCATATCCCCGCGACGTTAATCGAATCGAAAAAAATTTTTAATCCACGTTTTTTTAAATGATGTAAGTGCGACAATTTCAAAAGAGTAGTGCAACAGAATTCGATTTATACTTTAAACGAAAAAAAAAAAATGTTTATTTTAACGAAACGCAATGTTCATGATTTTATAAATCTCACTCGAGGTTGATAATCCGCAGCAATGTTTTTTTATTTAACTTTCGACACAAGAATTTTTTTGTCAAGTTTGAGATAACTACTATTGAAAAATTATAATAGATCGCTGTTCATACTCCGGAGTGTGCACACAGATCCCCTATTCTTATTCTCATTTTTATTCCCTTACGAAATGTTAAAAATACTTCCCAACGATTTTAGGGCACCAGATAGAATCTAAAGCATTGTAACGAGGGCTGTAATAATACTATTCATGAGACTTAATTAGATTAAGTTTGAATGGGGTTTTGTGTGTCCCCTGTAGAGAGAGAGGACTGCGGATAGCAGTTCGAATGTTTATTTTGGTATGATGAGATTTTTGTATTTCGGTTTTGCATTGCTAAAAAAATGCATCAAAAAAAAAAAAATTTCAATTTCAATTTTAAAAAAAACGTTAGAAAAATTAATTTGAAATAAGTATTTAAACTGAATAAAAACAAAACATTTGTGGTGACCAGGATTCGAACCTGGGTTATTGCGGCCACAACGCAATGTACTAACCACTATACGATCACGGCTCCGAAAAGAATTGTCTTAAGAAGGTTCTGATTCCTTCTGGGAAACTATTTGCTCTACTTTCAGATTACACTAATGAGTGTTTGATCAAGCAAAATATTTCCTGAAAAAAGCACATCATTTCTTAAACAATTTTCAGTTTGTGTGAGGAACTACTGTAGATACTCGAAAACATCTCATTCTTGACTTTTGCGTTTAGACAAGAAACGCTTTAATTGCCTTTTTAACTAATTTTTTTCAATCTATGTTTATAGCCATGTTGAAGGAATAATTAACAGTTTTGGTTCGCTCAAAGGTCCATTACCGAACTATTTTAAATATTTTCACAGATCTTAGGCCTTAGATGGAATATACATTAGTATACATACAACTGATAATCATCTTAATGATCAGCACTTAACAATTCTCATGATGTAGTCCACATATATTTATGTGAAAAAGGCGAAAATTATTATAGCTTAGTGTTGTAATTATTTTGTTTTGCTTTTATATCATTATTTCATTTAGGTGATTTCTTTAAATTTGTATTATAGCTGATGAAAGAGTTTCTTTTGATAAACGTCGTATTTTGAACCACAATTCAGTTGAGATGAATGCCATATATGAAGACATCTTACTCTTTATTGCATAGAAAATTGACAGTGGCCATGTCGTATGCAAAAAATCCTATACTGTTTGTTTGACTTGAGTGCTCTCGGCAAATTAAAATCCTAGTACAGGTTCGTATCGTCAGAGCTCAGGTGCCTCCCTCTAGGGAGGAAACTGGGCGTCAAAATTACCTATAGTGATTGGTATCCACCTATAGGGTGCTGCACTAAAAAGAGATACCAGCTTCCGGGGAATGTAATTGGTCTGTAATGGTAAAGCACCAATCCGCAGACCATTGTGTGGAAATAAAAAAAAAACTCTTTATTGAATGTTGTGTTTCTGCTACTTCTGTTCCACTTCAATGGTTTTGAATTTGTTCTACTATACTGTCTTCTGAATTTTATTTAATCGCAACTGCCGGATCAGACCAACGATTCTTAAACTGTGTGGAGTCTCTCATGGAGTTTCTCTCCCGGAGTCTTTCTCTCTTTTAAAGATTTTGGAAGGCCTCGTGGAAAAATTAGAATTGCAATGCCAGATTACATCACTAAATTGTTTCCCAATGAAAAAACTCTACTAGAACATATATTTTAATCAAGAATATTTAATCAGAGGAGGGATGTTCAAAATCTTGAGGGACCGCAATGTCACGATGATACATAAAGGGGGCCGCGGTGATTGAAAGTTTAAGAATTGCTGGATCAGGGCATTACTATTTTATATTTGCCTGATTGACATTTCATACAAGCATACCTGTGAGGGAGTTTTTTATTTGAAAAAACGTGCTATAATAGAACATTTTCCACATGCACGTTTTGCTGGGTAAAATGATTTGAAGATTCCACCGGTATTTGTGGAATTTGTCTTAAAATCGCGCTAAATTTATAATTGTTTCAGTACAATGGAAGCCTATTTCCCCCAAAAATTATAAGCAATGGTAGACTGTGGTTAGAGTTCTAACGGACTGATAACCGAATGTTAGAAATTCGAATCTCTTTCCCCCTGCTGGTTCAAGTTAGAATTTCGATACTACTGCTGTCCAATATTTGAAGTTGTTTGAAAATTAAAAGGCTTGCTTGATTTTAGACGGAATGTATTTAATCGTGATGATTTTTATCTTACGCATTTGCATTGTTTAAAAATATGTATGTGTTTTCAAGAGTTTAATTTAAGAAAAGAAAATTGCTTTAAAAATAATTTTGATCAAAAACAAAATGTTGCCGTGACCAGGATTCGAACCTGGGTTATTGCGGCCACAACGCAATGTACTAACCACTATACGATCACGGCTTCGAAAAGAAACTACCCAAGAGCGATTTCGTTTCATTCGGGAAATGAAGTTGCTCTATTTAAAAAGAACGATCCTAAGGCTTGGTCGCTGAAGCACATCATTTGCGAAAAAAAACGTAATTTCTTTAGAGATTTCACGTGTTCACTTGTTGCTCCCGCCATCTATGGTAAACAAGTTGCATTTCTGTGTAATTTTAATTTTAAGTGAGTGTCAACTCACTGGCGCTCTGTAAAACAAAAACTGAACGAAATGTCACGAAAGAAAAAAAAAAAAAAAAAAATGGTCTTGTAGTAAACTGTTGTACAAACAACTGAAAGTACACCTTACTTTTACTTGATAAATTCAATTTTCAATATAAATAACACATTACCGAGAAGCGCAAACATGTTTTTATTTTTAACGTAACAAATGATTTACTTTAAAGTAAACATAGAGAAAAATCAACGAAAAACTTCTAAATTGAAGAGTTTCAGAAGCATTTTAAATGAACATATGCATATTTTTGAATACATTTATGAAAAATATATTTAACTACCACTAAATATTTTCTACTTGACTGCTATTTTAATCTAATTTTACATAATCTTATCCTAAACCTTTTCAGTGATAATTTTTGGGTAATTAAGTTTGTTAGAGGAACTTAAAGCTAAACATTTAACTGGAAAATAGCTCCTCGAAGAGAAACCAAAAGCTGGGGTGGGAATTAAGTCGATCGCGATCAACCGGTGGACCGCCAAGGCATTTTGGGGGAACCTAATAATTATATGAAGGTCTAGAAATATTTTAAAAATGCGGCGAAAAAAAATTGAATCTCAAGAGAAAAAGTTCGTTACATAGAAAATGTACTTCGCTTCTTGGGGGCTATTTTACGAGGAAAATCGTAAAATTTTCTTACTTCCTGGAGAAAGTTTGCTAAATAGAGAAATTCCCAAATATAGGTTTGTAAAATGAAGGTCCAACTGTATAGTAGGCTTTCTGTTAGCTCACTACACCTACGCCTCGGGGTGGACCGCAACACCTTGAAAAAATTAGAAATAGCCCGTACCCTGGAAAAGTCTGCCCACCCCTGTTTTAAGACATCGTATCATATGGAGAAAGCCCAGTACCGCCTTGCATCCAAAAAATTATGTCCTATATTTAAACATGGTGGTGGCTCCGTCCTTGGATATACTTCGCAAAAATCTAAGAGAAACTGCTAAAAATTTGAATTTAGATGGAACTTTCATTTTTCAGCGGGAGAACCCAAACACACGGCACATTACATCAAAATGCGGTGTCTTTTTCATTGTCCACTGCAGTCCCTCGACATCATTGTCATTGAAAATCTGTGCCCCATTCGAAACAGTGGTCCAAAAACATAAAATTAAAAACAGAACTAATTTAAAACAAGTGTTCCAAGAAGAATGGGACAATATATCTTCAGATACCACTAAAAAGTTGGTTGAATCGGTACCACGACGTTCGGAGGCCATTATAAAAGCCGAAGGACATGTAATTAAATATTGACACTCTTTTTTGTGCGAGATATTGCAAAAATTTCATGGATGTATTCTCTATTTTTTTAGGTAAAAGTCTGCATATGTTTATTTAAAATTCTTATGAATCCTTACTTTTTGGAAGTTTTCCTTTGATTGTTCTTTATTTTTACTTTAACCCTCTGGCCGGAACTTCAATTTTTTGCAGCTCTTAGAAACATCCGTCTGACAGACGGGTACGCACATTTTTTTGAATTTTATAAACCCTTGGACTTTTTTCAATGTCCTTATCGCTCATGAAATTTAGTAGAATTTTTAATATTCAAGTTTTTATGAGGCACACACTATATTAATATATTTTTATCACAAGAATTGTAACTAGTATTTTTATAAAAACTTGTTAGAAATTATTAATATTCATGTAAAAATAGTTTAAAATAATAATACCAAAAACGAAAGCACAATAGGAATATCCGTATGACAGACGATGATAGATAAGAAAAATCACACATATCTTGAGTTGAAAAAAAATCGCCAAGTACCACCACGTGTTCATCTTACTGGGTAGAGTCCAACTGAAGATGTCAAGGTAGCCCACCCTAAAAATCACACCACAGCGTTATCTACAGGCATCAAAGCAGATCATCCCCTTCTGAGAGACGGATGTTCCGGTCAGAGAGGGTTATATTAAACCATTTGTTATATATAAAAATAAGAACATGTTTGTATTTCTTAGTAATGGATTGTCTACATTGAAAGTTGAACTTATTAAGTGTAAAAGTAAGGTGTACTCTCAACTGTTTGAGCCCCTGTATGTAAACAACCATTAATAATACACCTTGGCTGAGGGAGTAAAAGTTATATTAACGTTGTACTAAACACCCACACGAGGGCTATTTGCGATGGGCCTCGTAATTTTGAACCTCGTTTAAGTGACGATAACGACACCTCAGCTGTCACCACTCTTTCCAAACTAGCAAACCACACCTCTGGAAGACTACGCTACAACAGATTTAACGGTAATCAGCCCCTCTACGCGCGCGTGATGGGTAATAATACCCATTGGAAAAGAAAACACCTTGCTGTCAGTTCATAAGAGCGTCTCATTTAATCAATAAGTATAATGGTTCGCGCGTGAAGAAACCGACATTCCTTTTGATGGATATTTCGATTTATAGGGCAAACTACTAGAATATGAGTACAAAAGCTATTACTTCACAATTCTAATAAGATCATTTAATGCCGCATAATGTGCCAAGGTGAAAATGTCTTTCTCTTGCGAAAAATTTTTGAGTCTAAAATTTGTCTTTTTAACCTTAAAAGTTTTAAATAGTTTGTCTTTTGTGTGTGTGAGCCAGTTCTTGAATTCATATAAATCAAAATACTAGATAAAGGTTCTGTAATTTTTCTTGTGTATTTAAGAGAAAATTTCGATTTTTGAAAGAGTTAATTTCGTTACTGATGAAAGCAGTCGTGTGTATACAGCGACATAAAATATTAGTGGTATAATAAAATAGGCTTCCCTTTAAAGGATATCGATACCAGAATACATTATTCGTGCTGTCGTACTTCTTAATGTAAAAAATAAATTTTTGTTTAGGTTCTTATCCAGATAAGGCGTCATTGGGTACTTCATATTCTTGGTTTCATCTCGTAGTTATGATGGATAATACTAATTTCGCTTGTTCAAGTATTCAAATAATGTGATTATTGGCAGTAGACATCGTAATTTACAAATTCCATCAATAATTGACCACCTCCGCTAGGTCATTAAATCCCAATTTCAATTTTATACACGACGTTCACCATTATTCCGCACGACGTCCTTGGTGTAACTTTAATTGTAACCTTTGACTGGACTGAATGTCGTTAGTGAATATTAACCACTGTATTACTACAACCTCCTATTGTCGATTTCAATCGCGTCCCATAAAATCGATTGCCCATAGTAGTAGTTCGTGGCCAGCAGCCTCTTTGAGTTGAATAGCATGTTAAAATTATGATAGCCCTGCTGTCAAATATTTGATTTTTTTTAAAACATTGAAATTTGCTTGATTTTAAATAGAATGTATTTCATTAAGATGAATGTCTTTTTTTTCGTCCTTTCATTTTTCTAAATGTACATCGAAAATTCCTAGTGTTAATAATCCAATAAACATGTAAATTATTTGTTCGAAAAATAATTTTGAAATAAACTTTTAAGCTGAATAAAAAAAAAAAGAACTGTTGCCGTGACCAGGATTCGAACCTGGGTTATTGCGGCCACAACGCAATGTACTAACCACTATACGATCACGGCTTCGAGAAGAAGTGTTTCAAAACGCATCTGATTCCTTCTGGAAAACACAATTTGCTCTAATTACAGACTACACGAATGGGTGGCTATTCAAGCGTATCATTTACAAAAATATAATTTTTTGTAAAGATATTTTACATCTTAATGTTTGATGTATTTTCCCATTTTTTGGTAAAAACTACTGCTTGAAGTCTAAGCGCATCTTGTCGGGTTTTTTTTTGTTTGTTTTTGTTTAATTGACTTTTTAATCAATTACTTTCAAGATATATTTATATCCATGCTTAGAAATTAGTAAGCATCAACTTGTACAAAATCAACATGAACTTCTTGCATTAGATAAGTTTTCTGAACTCATAACATTTAGTCATAATTTTCCTGTTTCTGCTTTTACTGTTCTTTACCGATAAGTGGTCTTTCCAAGGATTTTATAGCCCTATATGTAATATAAGTTGGTATACACACATCCGGCTAATGATCTTCACTTTGCGATCCTCACGATGTAATCCTCATAGAAGATGTTAAAATAACTTGGCTCTCTCTCCCCAAGTTTAAGCGCTATGACAGCCCGTTTAAAGTACAAATACATTCATAAACAAAAGGTTGACAATTCGTGTCTTGCCCTTTCGAACAATTCGTGTAGTTATGCTTATGCTTAAGTATGTTAAATTTATTAGTGCTTGTGAAAAACTCTCATTTAAGCCTGGAGTTGGAGCTAGGAAAGTTGGTATCCAGATTAAATGTCGGTCTCTTCACCTTACCATCGTTTCTAAATTATTAAGTATTCTAGCCGTGGTTTGAAGACCTGGAGGTGGACAAAATAAACGGAATACGTCCAAAATACATTACGCTAGTGGTGAGTTAAGCTCACACAAACCATTTAATTTTCAATAATTCTGGTGTTGCAGCTCACTGAATGAGATAACTTTATATGCCATATTCCTTTCATTCGAAAATGTTGTGTAGAAGAGAATACAACAATTTTTAATATAATTTTGTTGGTGAATAAGATACTGATTCAGATATTTCTGGTCATTGAATAATGGTTCAAAATCCGTTGCCTACTTTCTTTGTGTAAGTCTGGGGCGATGTTAATTCAAACTAAATTTTAAAGATATTGATTTAAAATGATGCCACCACAAACACAGCTCTTCTCAGAATCATGGCGCATCTTACTTCTTGCCCGGTTGATGTTAAATATACATTTTTTTAAATACATCATATATTGAAATTTAAAATTTTATAAAAAATTTGATATAAGTGGAAAAACAAGTTTAACTTGTATCAATTTGTGCCTTATTTTAGTTTTAAAAACGAAAAGTTCAATTTAATGTTTTTAAGATAAATGTTGTGTTAGAAGTTAACATTATATTTCTGATAGTTTACATGGAAAAGTAATTATGCTTCATTTTCAATTTTTTTAAAAATATTAATTGGAAAACAAAAGAATCCAATTTTTTATTCACTTAAACTTTTTTTTAATAAGCTTTTTATTAAGTTCTATATTTGCAAAGGTAGAGGCCCTTGACGTTTTAGGTGTGTTAATAAGGTAAGTTTAAAAACAAAGAACTATTTCTTAAGGGTAGTCGGAAATCTCTATACCGACAATGTTAAATTGGCTGTTTTCGAGGTACATTTTCACAAAATCTTTTATATGTACATGCTTGAAATTTTTCATAGAATTAAAATACACATTTCTCATTATGCTGAAATGAGCTTTTAGCTAATTTTGAATTTTTTCATAATTTATAAAATATTTTATCAAACATAGTTTAAGTTGACCCGTTTTTCACATAAAAAAATTTGTAAAAAATAAATTTTTAAGTTTTTTACAAAATGGGGCTAGGTTTCTAATGGGCTAGGAAATAAAAAAATAAAAGGTTCAATTTACAATAAAAGATAAATGTTTTGATTTATACCAGATGCTCACAACTTTTAAGCAAAAACAAAAAACTTTGTTTACTTTTTTCGCATGTCAAATGGGCGTGGCCCAGTTTCAACGATTATTTAAAAATAGGTTTTTAGGGCTAATCTAATTACCCTAGAGGTTAAAGTAGGGTATTTTTAGAAAGGTTAAAATCTGTACAATTTGAAAATATAAAAATCTCAAATTGTCAAAAAAATCAGATTTTACCTTTCCGACTGCCCTTAAATGAAAATTTGGCAAAATATATCTGATATTTCTGACGATATGCAAGAAAAAATATGTAAATGGACACACATTTTTTCCATCTTGCTCATAAACGTTTGGTAATTCATGGTATGTTACTAAAGTAAATCATTGAAAATATACTATTGTTGAGAATATTTGTTTGATATAAAATAAAAATATATTCCTTTTAATTTATGAGAAAAAAATATTCATAATTGTAATTACTGTTGAGTTATTTCTTTGTATTAGTGAATTGCGTAGTCAATAGTTTTTATTTATTTATGAATATCATTACCAATATATAAAAGAATCTTAAAAAAATGTCTTGAAATTTTATTAATATTATTATTTATTGCAACATTTTGCTTAATTTCTAAATTTTTAATGGTCTCGTAATAAAATATTTGATATACTGTGACCTATATTATAAACTTCTTTACTTGTCTTTTGTTCGTTTCTAATTTTTTTAAAAATATTTTTTATAAAAATATTTTTGCCTTATTGAAAAAAAGATTTTTTTTATTAGTTAAAATGAATTTTATTTAAATAAATTTAATATTATCAACCACAGATAATAGTAACCTTTTTAATAGTAGTCGCCAAAAAATGAACAAAAAGTGTACTAACGCAACGGTTGCAAAAAAGGTTCTGCCGTAACCAGGATTCGAACCTGGGTTATTGCGGCCACAACACAATGTACTAAGCACTATACGATCACGGCTTCAGATACGGCGTAAGAAAGATTTTATTTAAATTGGAAAAAGATCTACTCCATTTTAAAAAGCGAGCTAGAGGCTTGGTTATTGAAGCATATCATTTTCGAGAAAATACGTACTTTTATAAAGAAATTTTACTTCTACAAGTACATCTTCTATTTCTATTTTGCTTAACATACTACATGAGTAGGAGAGACAGAAGAACAATAATAATTCAATCTGCAGTTATAGCTATTACTAATTCAATATAATTCATTATTAATTCAGTTAGTATTTTTTTATTATAACTACCTCTAAGTCTTAGGCTGAGTTAAAACTTTAAAATCATTTAACTCGATTCAGTGTTCAATGGCGAAAGTGTGACAACTTCGGAAGAGTTGTGGAGTACTAGAATATATAAGTCAATAGGCTTTGAACAAATAAAAAATGTTGTTCTAAACGAAATAACATATATGAATGATTTCTTTTAAAATCTCAATTCTAGTTGATAATGCAGTAAGAGTATTTTGATTGACGTTCTACAATTATTGCTGTTGAAAAATTTAGGGTTGCTCTTCCTGTTGTGGAGGTTACAAGTACCCTATCCCAGAGGTGGGGAGCCCGCTGCCCCCTTGAGTTTCTTGTGCGGCCTTCATAAAAGCTAGCACCTCTATTAATTAATATTTAATTATATAGATTACAACAGTTTGCAAATCAATGGAATTAAATAAAGAACGGCATGAATGTATGTATGTTTCAATGACTACTTGTGGGAAAAGCCAATTGTACATTTCAAATGTTAGAACGCAACCTAGGGCAACCATGGCAACTCTACCATGCATGCTCATGCAGAGGAACAACTAATGCTTGATCCAAATATATGTTTGTTTATGCTTACATAAATAAAAATACCAACAGTGAAATATAAAAAGTTATAATCATATCTATAAATTTAATAAATTTATAAAAAAAATAATAATCAGTAATGAATGTTATAAAACTAGTTTTTACCATTATGTGAATACAAAAATATTTCATATTGTAACTTTTTATGTCAAATAATAAATAAATAAGGAGCTAATTTTTTATAATATTTCTATATAATGCACAAAATTGTTAAATCTATACAAAAACTGTAATAATTTCACAAAAGTCGATTTTATAGGTACAACAACCTATGCGGCCTCCTTTATTACTTCTAAATTTACATGCAGCCTCTAATGGTAAAGAGATTCCCCACCTCTGTCCTACCCCTCCCTGCTCTAACTGTTCTTTTACGAAGTGCTAGAAATGTTTCTCATCGATTTTAAGTACTTTGTGGAACACAAGGTAGTGTAAGCAGGACTGATTGAAAACTCTTCCTTACACTTAATTAGATTTTATTTCAATGTATATTTGATGTAATTTTTTTTATATTCCGTTTTACATTGCTAAAAGTATGGATCTAATTTGAATGAAAAAATATTTGCTTTAAAATGATTTACATAAGTTGCGAAATTGAATAAAAACAAAACATTTGCCGTGACCAGGATTCGAACCTGGGTTATTGCGGCCACAACGCAATGTACTAACCACTATACGATCACGGCTTCGAAAAGATTTGTCTTTAAAAGGATTTGATTCCTTGTGGAAAATACAATTTGTTCTACTTTCAGACTACTCTAATGAGTGTTTGCTCAAGCATAATATTTGCTTAAAATCACCTCCTTTCACAAAGAGACTGCATTATCAGTATTTTGTGCATACTGTAGAAAGTCGAAAATTATCTCGTTCTTGACTATTGTTTTAAGATGTAGTATATTTTAATTGACTTTTTAATCGATTATGTTCAAAGAATAATAAACAGTTTTTGTTTCTTTCTCAGCATTTATCAATTTCTATTTGAATGCTGTTATGTAGTTACAATGCTTAGCTCTTTACTTTCCAATCTTTTTTCTTTGCTATATATATTGTCTACTTAAAAGGTCGGCGGTGGATCCTACTTTTACATAGGGACCGAGGAACTAAAGAAGCCTTGAGACGTCTCTTTATACAAAAGGAATATATATTAGTATATATATATATAATGATGCTGATGATCTTAATAATCAGCACTTAACGATCCTTATGATGTAGTCCATTTGTAAATTTGTTGAAAATTGCGAAAACTTTTAACTTAGTGTTTCAGTTGATTTATTTTATATGTTTTGTCCATTTTCAATTCAGTTTTTCTTTTTAAATTCTTGAGTTGAGTTGAGTTGAGTTGAGTTTGGTGTTTTATGTTGCAAGAGCCAATTTTGGCTATACTGCGCCAAACATTCATAGGTCTGTGGTCTGGACGGGAAAAGAAGAAAAGAAGAAATTGGATGACAAGATGGAGGGTCGACAATAGAGAAGGATCACTGGGGTACCCCGGGGTCGTGATACCCGTGCTTACCAAAGATAGTAAACCCCTTGGGAAAAGGAAAAGATCACTAGGGTACCTCGGGATTGTGACACCCGTACCCACCTAAAGAAGGTGAGCCCCCTGAGGGGCTTTTTAAATTCTTACTGTAGCTGATGAATAAGTTCATATTACGATGATATTTACAATTTTAAGCCATGATTTAGTTGAGGAGGATGACGTGTATGGAATCAGATATATATATCTTACTCTGTAAAAGTCTTTCATTGTATATTTTTTAAAAAATGGGGTAGAAAAACTATTGAAATTTTTATTCGGCTATCTATAAAAATATCATGTATGCTTCCTATTACTCTAAAATGTGCAGATACTGTGCGTATTTTAACATTTTATGATATATCAATAAAATAGTTTATAAATAGAGCAATTTCCTTAATAAAAATGTGGTAGATCGTAGGAATAAAATATTTTAATTAATGCGGATGAAAATAATTATATGAAATTCACATTGTTTAAAAAAATTTGGTCATGATTCTTTAACATGATGTTACATTATTAAATTATCGAACATGAAGTACATTATAAAAAAAAATGTATACAATGAAGGTATTTCTTTAATTTATGTGGAGTACTGAGGGTAGTGATTCATAACTGTACTTGCTCTAGTAATCTTTTTTTATGGTAGTTAATAATATTAGTTAATATTTCTTTATTTATATGAATGTAAACTAAAGATGTATAAATCAGGTACCTCTAATGATAAAGTTTATTGCTTATTTTAGTAATACTAATATTTGCGAAAAAGTCTTTTAGTATGTTTGTGAATTGTTTTGATTTAACATTGTAATAAAATGTTTCACATATTGAGTAATTTTTTAAAATTTATCTTCATGTTTTTTTCTCTGCTCTTTTAAATGGACATTAGTTGTTTCTAAAACAGCAAGTAAAGAACATTAAGTGTAATTTAAAATGTATTTCTTTTTAATAAAAAAAAAATACTTAAAGAAATTTAATTTTATTTTTAAATGAAAAGTTATTCAATTTAAAAGAATAGCCACAAAAAAATCAGCTTATCCACACCATAATTTTTAAAATCTCTGTTAAATTTAATAAAAGTAGTGATTTAGCAAAAACAAAAAAAAGTCTTCTGCCGTGACCAGGATTCGAACCTGGGTTATTGCGGCCACAACGCAATGTACTAACCACTATACGATCACGGCTTCGAACAGAATCTGCCCAAGAAGGATTTTGTTCACAATTCAGAAAACGAGATTGCTGTACTTTAAAAAATAACGATCCAA
>BMAV01015574.1:179572-204456 GCA_019973955.1 Trichonephila inaurata madagascariensis | reverse complement strand
AACCCCACCCCCCTCGGATCAAAAAATTTTTTAAAACCCCCCCCCCCCCAATAAGAGAAGCTACCGTAACAGCTCAAGATTTACTAAACATCACGATCACATACAGTGGCGTAACTGAAAATATTAGGGCTCCCCTGCGGAGTCAGGTTTTAGGTCTCAAGCCGGATCCTACAAGGAATTACAAAACCATATGTGTGTTTGGCGTCAGTCAGGCTCTGGGCCCCCTAGAATCCTGCTCCCCACCGCGATGCGGGGGCTGTAGGGGGTGCACGTTACTCCACTGGTCACGTAATAGATGCAGATAACGTATTAATCTTCTCAATAATTTTGATGAAGAGTTTTCAGAATATAAATCGTAATAGAAAAACCTTTTAATTGTATTAGTCAATGGGGTTAACTAAAATTTAAAATTAAAACTAGGAGCATATAAAAGAAGTGTTTTAGAAATATAATAATTTTTGTATGTATATAATTAGAACCACACAGTAGCGCACACAGGAATTTTTCAAGGGGGGTCCGGGGTCGAAAGTTCACCATTCTTGTATCATGCTCCTTTTGATTTTGTCGATTTTCGGGAGAAAAACACAGTAAGAAATAAATTATTGAATAAATAATTAGCTTTAATTATTAAAATTAATCATTAATAACAAATACTTAATTAAATTTTACGTACTATATACTTAGAATTATAATCAATTTGAAAAAAAATCAAGGGCTTGGGGGGTCCGGACCCCAGGACCCCCCTTGTGTGCACCACTGATTAGAACACATATGTATCCAAATATTCATTAAACAAGATGGGAATATTCATTTCGCATCATGCCTTTTTTATATTTCAAGAAATATCAAATATGTTATATTCTGGGTATATTTTTTTAAGAAAAACTTTAAATTGAATTACATATTGGCAAATAAGCCTTTGCCCCACACGGCAAGTTTCCAAATGAGAGCAATTCATGGTGGCGCTATCTAGTGGCGACCCTCGCTACCAAATTTGGGCTCTTGAATTCATTTTAATTCAAGCTCTCATCGAATGCTAAATATCGCTATGAATGAATTTTGCCGAGAGTACCAGAGCCAAATTGACACTCAAGGGATCTTTTACATGCCCCATAATCATATGACATGTGTGCCTACGATTTTCGCATCCAGAAATGCGCTAAAAATTTATGCTTGCGAAGCAGGCACGTTACCTCTAACACACACCAATTGAATGCTTCGGGTAAACTAATTAATTCGAAGTAACTATGTGAAGTTATAGGCTTACATACTGATTTGTTAAATAAATATTTACTTGTCAAATTATTGAAAATGTGCGCCAAAACCGGGGTTCAAACCCCGGGCTGGGAAAGGTCGACTCAGCCTTTCGTCCCTTCAGTGAGTCGATAAAATGAGTGCCAAGCTTGTATGCTTGGGAACTAAACGATGGGGGTTTCGCGTCCCACTGACCACCTTGGCGGAATATCTGCTCATGCATCTCAGCGCCTAAGGGCACAAAAACTCACATAGGCACAGTAGGCCTTGCCCCTTCCTGGGCTGTTGCGACACTGAGTTTAGTTTATGTGTCAAAAGGGGAAAAAAATCTAAATTGTTTAAGACAAAAAGATTCAGAAAATCGTTTTCTATTATTTCAGGAGAAAGGTTAAGGAATTTCTAAAAATAAAATTCCCTCGACATCTAATTATTTATAAATACTATTCTCTCTTTTTCAATTCCCCCCTACTATTAGTTCACAATCTCCCTATATATATATATATGTGTGTGTGTGTGTGTGTGTTCACATTTTTCAATCGTTAATAAAATACTTTCTGTTTCATCCATTCAAGTTCAAATACATTTTTTTAAACTTGTAGTGGATGACATTTGATGTTAATATAGTTTATCCAAATATTAATTCATTAGTTAAACTTAAATAATGAATAAATAGTAACAAACAAAAATAATAGTCCAACATCATATATAAAAAGGAAAATCGCTCGTTGTGTCCCTGTGGCGCAATGAATAGTGCGAGGGACTTCTAATCCAAAGGTCATGCGTTCGAATCCTACCTGGGATGGCTTAATTTCTGAAAATGGGATTTATGAATGAATAAATAGTATAACAAACAAAAATAATAGTCCAATACCCTATATAGAACGGAAAATCGCTTTCTATTTTGCCACTTAATATTGTGATTCTGTCATATATATATACATATTCATATTAATTGTAATTATTTATTAAAAAGTAATTAAAATAAAAAAAAATTTGCTGACCTAAGTAGAAATTGACTTTAAACTTTTTTTTATATTACTCGTTTTTTTTCTTCTGGTAAACACTAAAACATTTTCGATGCCAAAATTTCATCATCCACACTTAACCTTTAACATAAATTCTTCCTTTATTGATCCTTTCAAGTTGCCTGGATTATCTCAACAAACGATAAGAATAATAATAATAAATACAATATAACATTCCCATAACAGCTCACCATCTTATTTTCTTAAAATTATTGAGAAGGTAAGTTCTTTTCATTTCGAAGATATATTTAATGCTCTTGATACATTTACTCAAATGGGATTTACAAAATTCTTCCCTATTTTGTGAAATTAATCTCTTTTTAATAATCTAATACTATTTATCCGAACAGAAGATTACAAAACAGATCAGAAGCTCTCCGAAACGAAACAAATCTCTTTTAGAACACTTTCGACTAGGTCGCTTACGTTACACTTCTCACGAGACTCATCAATTAAACCATATAAAACACCCCACCACTTCGTTAAAAAAAAAACAGATGTAGATGTGACATTTGATTGTGTGTGTTTTTTTTCTTAAGTTCATTGCTCCAAAGGAAAGAAGAAAAACTTTCCTTTCTCAATTCCACTTTCCTTAACCTCGATTCGAACATCGCCGAGTCGCTCCACATAATTGCAGCAGACGTTCACCTTCGAAGTGGATCGTTTGGTGGTCGACAGACGAAGATTCCACGAGTAATGCGATCCCTGACTTTAAAAAATCTTACTTAAGCTTAATTAGGGGTGTTCCGCTTCGATACATACCAATAAGTCTTGTAGGTAAGACCGCTTACGTCTCTCTTCATATCTCAGCCTACCGCTAGGAGGCGCAGTTGTACACAATCTACCTGTGTTATCAACATAAGGCTCTAAGTCAGGCGTACTCAACCTTTTTTTCTGCCGGGCCGCATACATATGTTACCTATTTCACGAAGGCTGCAACATGGGAATTAATGAAGGGGTGGGGGGGGGAGAAATGCTTTAAGACCAAGATAACATAAAAAATTTAAAATGTAGAAATTAATCAAAATATTAAAACCTCTCTATCTTGCATTTTTTTAATTACTATTTTTTATATTTGTCAATAAATTTTTCTAAATTGGAAAGTATTTAAGAATCACTTTTTTTTCACAATTTCTGCATCAGTAAACGGTTTGATATGATTACCAATAATGTAACAAATTTCATAGGGTGCCTTTGTTACTGCTGTGACATTACCACTGACAAAACACTTTTTTTGCTGTTGTTAACATTCAAGAAAGCCTATTTATCACCTCTTGAAAGAGATTTTCGAGGAAAAGTGTCATTGAATGATTCCTGTTTATTGGTATTTTTTGAATGCAACACTTTCGTGACAAATCAAAGAATCACTGAACCATGCCTGTTTTTCACTACAAAATAGTCAACTTCCAAATCGTCTTGAAACAATCTGTTTTCTTCGAATATTTTTTGCTTGGAAGATATGAAATATAGTTACAAATTAGTTACACTCATAAAATGGTCGCTACTCCACTTTTGTCTATTATCACTAATCTGAAAAAGAAATATAATTTGCACCCATACGACATCGTAAGCAAAAAGTAAAATTGATGTATTTAATTTTTTAACAAAAAATCTTCCTCCAAATTTTCATAAATAAATGAATTTCTCAGAGCAATGGGCCATGACCGGGCCACTTAAAAAGGCCTGGTGGGTCGCATGTGGCCCGTAGGTTGAGTATCGCTGTTCTAAGTGAACTCAAATTACTAAGCGAGAAATATACTTTGTATAGACTTGCTTTATAAAAACTCATACACAAAGGTTAATTTTAAAAGAGGGATGTGTATAATTACCAGAATGTAATGAGTTTAGATTATTCTTTTATAAAAAACAAAAAAATGAAATAAAATCTTTTAGATTATACTTATAAAAAAGAATTATCATATTCACATTTAGCAATAAATGACTAAGTTACAAGTTAACGTCAAGACTACGACCAAATGGTAATCACTGAGAACAGAAATGCTTTAGAATTTTTTTATTGTGCAAACTGTGAAGCTTTAAAGCAAGTGTTCTACGAGCATCTCACATCAACTTTTAAAGCAGCACTCTTCTGATATTAATTGACACGAGAAACCCATAATTAAGCTCTCTAATTTCTTTTTCTTTAAATAGATAGCTCCATTTCCTCTCCCCTTGCATATTGTAACCTTATCTGCCATAAATGAAAGAAAACGTTCACTAAGGTTATTTTAAATCCATCCATTATGAATTAGTACCACCAGATGGCGACACGAAAACCTGGGATTTCGCACTAAACCGAGGCCATAAGAACCTCCCCCCCAGACCTATTACAAGTTTGAATATGTGTGTATAACTCTATATAATTTCAACAATATAATTCTCAAAACAACCTACAAGTTATCTTAAACACAGTCATTCAATGTCTAATGTAGCTTATGCAAGCTTAAAATAACTTTACTCAGTGGCGCGACAGTCCCTGAGGGCCAAGGCTTACTGTGTCCAACTCAGAGTACGCGACCTTGGGCCCTGAGGTGTATGAGCAGATGTTCCGGTAAGGAGGTCAGTCTGACGCGAAACCCCCAATGTGTTAAGTTCCCAAGCAAGCTTGGTACTCATTTATCGACCCACTGAAGGGATGAAAGACTGTCAACCTTGCTCAGCTCGGGGTTTGAACCTCGGACCTGTGGCGTGGAAGCGCGATGCATTAACCACTTAGCTACTGCCCGTAACATTTGGCGGCGCCCGTATCATGTATAAGCTTTAAATATCACTCTTAATATGGTAAATGATTTCAATCAAATTAATGTGCCACTCGCACAAAGGCAGATCCTAATCAAAAGCATCTTAATATAGCGGCCGCGTGTAATCAACTACAATTTCCGTCCCCCCCCCCCCCCATTGGCCTTAGTTTGTGTTCGTAGAACGCAAGCAAACTGTATAGATGTAATGTTGAATTGCGTATCTTTAAGGTATCCGACTACGTTCAGAACCGGAATTTTGCAAAAGCGTATAAATGAATAATATTTATGATATTTAGTGTCACTTAGATTAGAAAACGTACATAAAATTGTTTTAAGAATAGTATTACAATAAAAAATTATTTAAGTACAATATTTTGATAAAAAATGAACATAAAATGACTAATTTTCAAAACATTCTCCTTTTATGAAAAATGCTTCTATTCTAATAATATTTTACCTGTGTATAGTTCAACCTCTGTACAGAGGTCTGAGCTAAAGTTTTTGAAATTATAACTTAGAAGTGGGTTTATCCATGTTTTACTACAACAGAGGAAAGAAATTTTAAGAAAAAAACGCCGATAATTATTTCAATGGGTGTTAACTCTGAAAATGTGAATTTTTCAAAAATCCTAGTTCAGTCTCTCTGGAGAAATCTTTACTTCATATAAGCACACAAAATATTATTATTATAGAAGTATTTTTTATAAAAGGAGAACGTTTTGAAAAAAGGTTATTCTAAGTTAATTTTTTACCAAAATAATGTATTTAAATAATTTTTTTTTTGACATAATGTCCTTAAAACAATTTTGTACATGTATTCTGTTTTAAATGACACTAAATATCATAAATATATCCATTTATGCACTTTTTAAAATCATGGTTCCGAAAGTAGTCGGATACCTTAAAAAAAAAGCACTCCCCCGATCTTTTTCTTTACAAGAAACATCTAAGACACACAAAACTTTAATATTGCTGACGACAGTTGTTACAGAAACGACCGCATTACCAACGAAAGAGCCTGCAATGGAACTCTTATACTCATAAAAAAAATCTAACATTACTGTTTCCCCATTCCACCCCTCCAAGCAATAGAAGCTATTATTGTTATCCTCTTTTCTCCAGATCCAGGAACGTCGTACAGAATGAGCAAACTGGCCCCTTCTCGTTCTCGACTCAACCTTAATGAGATCGTTATTCGAATAATTTCAACGATCAAATGTTTTCTCTGGTTGTATTCTCCAAAAAATTGGGAATTTCGGACGATATGTGTGTGTCAATAGAACTAGATGTGATGATCATCCATGTATAAGCCTATCACAGCAGCGCAAATAAAATAAATTAATTATAAATACAGTCGAACCTCTATATTGCGAACTTTTTCCTGGAACCTTGAACATTTCACGATTTTCTTCGTAAAATAACGTCTCTATATCGAAGTGCATTTTCTATATAACGAACTTTTTCTTTTGGGATTCAATTTTTGTTCTTCCTTTTTTTTAAGTAGTTATTTCTGAAAAAATTTTAAGTTATTCTTACCCCTTAAGTTATTCGAACCCCTTATGTGCGCCACTGGCGTATCACCATACCTTAATCATTCAGTCAAAAGGTGGCAGTGGGTAGGGCAGATTTGTGCGACTGTAAATCATGCACATTTGTTTTGGGTTATCGTTTATATAAGTTTTTGACAAGGTATGCAACGTACTGTCTACCTTTAAGGGTCATAGGTGGGTACAACACTTGTGTATGAGCCCAGGGCCTACTTCAGCATAGTAGGGGGTCTCAAGAAGTCTTAAGACGAGCCTATATTACAACCTCATTTCGATTGTATCTGTAGATAATCCTCTTGAGGCTGTTTTCAGTTAATGTTAAAGGTAAGGACCCGAATTCGGAACATTTTTTAAGATATAAAAAAATGAAAAATTAATAAGATATTCTAGCTTCACTATCCTTTAAAAAGCAGCATTATTTATCATATGTCCCATTTTTTTACGGAGTTGATTAATTTTTTCTGGTATAAAATGTGTTTCACGATTTTTCTCCTATACCACAATGTTAAATGGGCTACGCCTTCACGTATTAAGACTGTCTTCGGCTAATGTTAAAGAATAGGACCCCATTTTGAAATATTTTTCAGGTATAAAAGTACTCAAACATTAATATTAAGACATTATATTCTGGCTTCACTATCCTGTAGAGAATCACTTATTTCATCATACTACTCATTTTTATCCTATAGTTGACACGTTTTTTCTCTTATAAAATGTGTTTCACATTTTTTCCCCTATACCGTAATGCTAAATGATCTATCCCTTTGCACGTTAAAAGGAAAAACTAATTATTTGCGGAATATTTTGAAATTTTAAAAGCACTATATTATAAGCAAATGTATGAGTTATAATGTCACAAATTTTTATAAAAATTGAAGCCTTTTTTCTGTCCTAAAATGTGTTCCTCGTTAAGTTCACGCTCTCGTACATACGGCGAAAACAGCCTTAAAACGAAAAAGAAAGTATTCACGAAATGTTTCAAAATTTTTAAAAACACAATATTGTTAACAGAGCCATGAGTTATAATATTGCAAATTTCCATGCAAATTGAGGCATTTTTCTGTCTGAAAATGTGTTTTATGTCTAGTTCAAGCTCTAATACTTTTACCGAAGACAGCCTTAAGTTTGATGAGCCCACATTTACAAATGATTTAAAGAATCTTCTCCAAACCAGTAGCAATGCTGCTGCAAAAGGACCTTGTTTCATGCATTTTTTCATGCCCACAAGAAACTAATTCCCTAATCATAGCAGATGTTTAAGTTTTTCCACATCCATAGTGCTCAGCAATATCAACTTTGAACTATGAGAAAAGATATAATCAATTCTTCAGCCTTTATTCTATTCATCCTTAGAAAAAAGAGATCCAATTTTGAGCAAATGCAAATTGATTTCTTATTTGCGGCGTGCTTTGGAATTTCCACAAGATGGGCAACATCATAAGGCCTCCTTCAGAAATGCATATAACAGTATGATGCATAAAAAAAATCATGTGTCTCTCCCTTCTGGGATGCGTTGATACAATTGAATTCTTTTGATAACATTCTTTATATATTTGAAAGTACGTATTTATTTCCTCTTTTGTTAGACATCGTGGAAAATGGAACAATCAATGAAAACACAGCATTCGGCCATAAGAAATGTGAGGAATGCAAAGCACAAAATGAGTTGAATAATAGAAAGTTGCTACAGAGAAAGAAAAGACAGGTATTTGTTGGAATTAAAACTTGAATCTGTTAATATTACCAGAGTCATGGAAGGGCCCTTTCTTTTAATTATAGAGAAAAATAGAAGCAAATTTTATAAATTTTCAGATAAAGCAATGTTTTATTATTTGAAAGAAAAATTACAATAAATTAATAACTTTAAATTAATAATTTTATTCAAAAAAAAAAAATTCTGAAAAGTTTTTGAATTTCTTCTAACCTAAACTGAAACTCTTTTCAAGTGCCTCACATTTTTTCATATAAAATTTAATTTTTTCCCCTGAAGCAAAAAGTTTTCCTACCTACATAGTTTAAACTATATAGATAAGAAAATAGATAAAATAATTAATCCAGAACAATATATAAATACTTTGTTAAATCTTTTTTGTAACATTAGTAGAACATGGTATAATGGATATCTATATTTTCAATATATTAGATAAATCCTTTCACTGACATCTTTATTAATATTTAAAAAACTGCTTTCTTTAAACCCATGATATTTTGAATCGATTTCGATTAGATCATTTATTTCTGTTACTTCTTGTTATTCATTATGAACAATATAATTTTGAAAATTTTAACTTTTCAGTTTTTAAGAAAAATAAATTCCAAGCCTGAGCTCCAATATGCTTCAAAATTTTTCCAAGTTAAAAATTATAGCAAATATAAAGCAGAAAATCCTTACTCTCAAACTAATAATAAAAAATATAATTAAATGCATCCATTATTAAACATTAATAAATGTAATTATACCAGTTTAATATTTATATAATCCTCTATTAATAAAAATTCTGCTTAGTAAACTGAAAGCAAAAACACACAATTCATTAGAGAAAAACATTTATTAATTTTTGTCTTGTTTTCATTAACAAAAATTGCAAATATTTCTTATATATGCAACTGTCCCTTTACCACAACAGCAGCATGACCACTAAGAAGGATTCGGTCATCTACAAGTTGAATATGAACATTACCGCCACGACTGGAGCAAAATCGACCTGAAAAATATACACTTCATTAAAAAAATTAAACACAAACCATTTTTTCCCCTCCAAGCCTATTAACCAATCACCTCAAGTTTGACAAGCTCTTTCTTAATTTTATATATGTCTAATATTATAATTTAAGTCTAAATGATCGCTTTTTAAAAAAATATTTCATTAATTTTTACATGTTATTAAAAATGTATACCCGAATTTAAAAAAAATTGGATAAAATTACACTTAACTTCATTCAGATAGTTTATTCTATTAGAGGTCCCTTAAAAAATACTGCAGTTATACGCATTTCAATTAAAGTTTGTTTCTCATTTAATTTTCTCATTCATTCTCTTTCTGAAGAAAAAATTAATTTTTAGAGAATTCTAACACAAACAAGCTTAATGAAAAAATAGGACACAATTTCTTTCTTTTTGAAGGAGGCCCCAGACTTTAAGATGTTCGCCAGCAAATAGAAAAATATGAAAATGTCCAAGTAATGTCTAATGAATGAAGTATAATTTGTTGAAGAGAAGGGGGGGGGGGGGGGTTGTTCAAACTGTTTCTCTCATATATATTGCTTTCACAAAAGCTACAATTAAAAAGAATATTAAGTGAAAATTCCATGCTTGAAAAAATTAACATAATGAAATTTTAGAAATACAAAAACATTTGCACAATTTTAACATATTTTAAATCTAAGGTGCTTAACATACTTGAGATATGAAAATCATTAATTGTTTACGTGGTTAAATTACTTTTAGAAATCAAGGTGGTTTGATCAATTAATTTTGCAATATGACACAGAAAATATCAAATATGTTGCTCCTAAACAAAATTATATGTATATATAGAGCTTTCAATATCAGAAAATATAGATAAAATTCTAAAGAAAAGACATACAACACAAATATACACAGTTATCAATTCTGAACAATGTTTACAAAATTTTAAAAATTTGATTTATATCTATCTCCATAAATTATGTTAATTTTTACCATAGAAATCTTTCTTGTTTAAGATGTTTGTCCAATATGGAGCAAGCACACAATGAGAAGATCCTATAGATAAAAGTAAAAAAAAAATTAATAAAAAAATATTTAACACATGATTTCTAATTCTAAAAATAAGCATGAGAAATCACTTAGATGAAAATTTATTTTCAAAATAAAAAGAAAATTAAAATCAAACTTAAAAAAGTATGATTTTTTCAAAGAAAAACAATTCTAAAGAAGATATCTATTATTCAGTTATCATATACTAGGAGGAAGTAAAGCACACATTTAAAAATCATTAAGATAACACTATATATAACCACATAGACACTTAATAAGTATGCTTTAAGTGCTGTTATTAAATTACATATAAAAAATTTTCTGTAGTTCATACCACAAACAGGATCTTCAGCTACTCCAGACCATGGCGCAAAGAATCGAGACAGAAAGTCATAACTCTTTCCTTCTTCATCTGTGCAATCTTTTCCAGATCCCTTTACAGTCACAATTACCCCAATAATATCTCCTGGTTCTGCTGCCAAGAGTTCTGAACCATTTACTTTTATGTCCTCAAACTGTTTTCTGAAACACGATAAAAAAATATATAATCACTCATGTGTAATTCAGCTTCATAAATTCATTCAGCTTCATGATGCAATAAAGAAACTAACCCTTATCTCCATTCTATAGATGAAAACGTATATAAGAAGCTTATGTCATTATACCTCCTTTTAAATACATTTTTAAGGTAATATGGAGAAAAAGACTCAAATGAAAGCATTCAGATAGGAAACTGTTACAATGCCAATGTATCATGAATTTGCTAACATTTAGAAATCAAAATATTTTAATCTGACTGGGTTTGAAGACAGTTTTTTTTAAATATGACTGAAATAATTATTTTTTAAGTAAGTATGTTGCAAAACTATAAAAAAATACAACAAAAAGAATTTTTTGAAAATTATTTTTAACAATATCGAGATGTCTAAACCAAAATATTAAATTTTCTCTTTTGCTAACAACTCTAAAAAAAATATAACAGAAATAAATAAAATTTATAAAATTATGTTCAACATGAAAAAAACCCAATTTTTTTAAAAAATAAACCTTTTTTTTCCATATATAATTACATTAAAAATAACTTAATTGAAAAATTACCCTTATCTCTTAGTACAAAGCATTCATTATAATACAAAGAACAAAGAAAGTTTCATAATATTTCCATTACTTTAAGAGATATTACTGTTACCATGAACCATTATGTACAAACATAACATTATTCAGAAGAATCATAATAAAACTTATATGCACAACAATTTTTTTTTAATACTTAGGAAGGTATTGAAACTTTCCAGGTTTGTATGTGGTGCATTCCTGAGCCTCATACTTCAATGGCCTTTCCTTTTTTATGAGACCGTTTCTAATCTAGTTCAGAATGCCTCATTGAATCAACAATTTTTGTATTGTTGAGGTACCAAAAATATCCCTTCATTTCAGGCCCCGATTCCTTTCCTAACTTTGGAAGTAGAGGTAAGAGACCAGCAAACCCAGAATTAAAAAGTATTATTGCAATATAAATCCCTAAGAAGTATTTTTGTAGCTCAACAAAGGTCTCTTTCGGGATCGGGCATTCTTTTCCTAAAAAGATACTCTAAGATATGTAGATAACTCTTTTGTAGTAGAATTATGCCAAATGAGTGTAAGGTGTCTAATAACAATGATATTATAAAAGTATAAAAAAACATTTATAAAATGGTGGACCAATATCAATTTTGCATACATTGCTAGAAAATTTGCTATGGCTCATAATAAAAAAATCTAAGAAACAGAAGGTTGTTCACACTTTATGGAAACAATTTTGATAATTGATTTTTATCAATAAATACCGTACTTTTTGTAAAGTTTGCTTCTAGCTGATAGTCATAATTCTTGACAATAGCTCTAGCTCGAAATGTTCATGATAGTAAACTTCTTTTAGTAATGGCATGAAAATTTTATTCCATTCCCCTTGAAAAGTTTTTCAGAGTCCTTTCAGCATTCTTGGATGCCATTTTCAAAAGGCTCGTTTTAAGAAATTGAAAGCACAAAAGTCCATTGTAGAATCGTAAGGTGATTTTACATGCATTTCGTCAAATGGAATGCACTTTATTCCTGTTTCAGATTCTTTGTTTGCTATATAAGTGGCAGTTGATTTGGTTATGTGATTAGAGGCTTTGTTTATATGAAGCTCAACTTTATCAATGTCCTTTCCATATAAAGATGGAATTTATTCTTCAACAATTGGTTCTAAAATATTCTGCAGATAGTACAGCGAATTAATTTTGCCTTTACTTGAGACTTGTATGATTTTTAATTTGCCATTGGAAAATCCTGTAACTATCATGAATCCCTTTGGGAACTTTAAACTTTACTGTACACTGATGAAGTCATTTATAGTACAATCATTCCCATCAGTTAAATAATAGAAAATTGATCTTTTACTACAGTCACTTAAATATACCCATACCTAATCGAGTGTTACCACAAATTTCCCTTTTTCAGCAGCTAGGTGTTTTTTACATAATTTCTACAATTAGCTTCTCTTTCAACAATATGTTTTTAAAAAGGAAACAAACTCTAGGTTTAAACATCTGTTTTGACTTTAAAATTATTCGTAAGGATTTAATTACTGTTCTGGAAGACATTCCTAGTTTCGATGCAATGAATCTTGAGTCAGCAGATTTTCATTTAGGATCAGAGACTTACCTTTTTTGATAGTTGCTTACGTTTGAGCACTGTTAGGATGAAGTTTCAAGGTCATTTTTTCATTTTTACTTTCTGCTAGATGCTTTTTCTCTTTCAAATTTAATACATTATAAATACCTTTGATTAAAATACAATAACCCAGATTTTTACACCATTTTTTAATTTGTTGATGCGAATATTTATCCTTGGAAAGCGTAATTACGTAACTTTCGAGTCATATATCATGTTTAGAAGCCATTTTTAAAATAAACCTTTAATTTTACATTTCAGTAAAAAAAAAAAATCTAAGCAGACGATTATTCTGAAGTTGCCAAAGTTTTATCACAAGATGCAAACAAGAAAATGAATTACAAAATCATTTCCATAAAGTGTGAACAACCTTCTGTAGCATTATAGATTTTTCATGATGGTTATAAGAATGTATAAAACTTCTTAAATCTCAAAGACAAAAAGCAATAAATAAGCATAACATATTCAATACATTCAAGATCCTAAGTATATAATCATTTATGAAAAAGAAAATATAAAATAACCAAGAGTAAGAAAATATTAAATCCATAAGGTTTTAATGTATTAGATATCAATCCAAAAGAGAAGTAAATTGCTTATACCAGAATACTATGCCTTGTATTATTGCTGTTACATTACTAAAAAAATTTTTAATTACTCTGCAAAACACTTAAACACCCTCCAGACATAAACATAATCCAGACTGGTCACTATAATTTATCAGAACATCTTTCAGAGGAGACAAAAGAAAACTGTTTCCAGTTTTGGAGAATATACTCCTTTATATATATTTGTCCCATTTTAATTAACAAGTAATATAAAAAAAATTCTAAAGTCAATTCCTACTCAGGTCAACAAAGAAAATTTTTTAGTTATTTTATTAAATAAGTACAATTAATATAAATATGCATATACATATGACAGAATCACAATATTAAGTGGCAAGATAAAAAGTGATTTTCCTTGCAATTTTTCACTTTCCTTTCCATATGTGGTGTTGGACTATTATTTCTGTTTACTATTTATATTTTAATTAAATTTAATTATTGCAATAAAATAGTACAGTAAGAAGGAATTTCACATTCTCAGAAATTAAGCCATCCCAGGTGGGATTCGAACTATGACTTTTGGATTAGAAGTCCAACGTGCTACCCATTGTGCTACAGGGACACAATGAGCGAATTTAATTTTTATATATGGTGTTGGGCTATTACTTTTATTTGATTAATTAATGAATTAATATTTGAAAAAACTGTATTAGCATCAAGTTCGTTCACTACAAGTTTAAAAAAAATTTTCTGAACTTGAGTGGATGAATAAAAAGTATTTTAACAAAATATATATATAAATACATATCAGGAGAGAGTGTGAACTAATAGTAGGAATTGTGTGTGTGTGAAAAAATGCTCAGTTTCAATATGACAGAGTGATGCCATCACATTTAAGCCTGGATGAAGATTTAAAATTGCTATAGCCCATGGATATAACCTGTCTATTATTACATATAAATCAGTGATTTCAATCGCTCAAACAGCACTATTACTTAAACTTTCATGTCTAAACTTTTGAACTACAGGTAGATTCATTAATACCAACCTTACCATATCTATTGATGGCATAAAATCATAATTTTTGTTTCTTCCAACGTCTAAGAAATGTCAGAGTGTCATCAACATATGCAATATCACTATATCAAAAGCAACAAATATAAATTAATACTGGCTACCTTTTGTTTAAGAGTTTTTTATAATTTGAATGAAATTTCCAATTTTGCAACAAATTAAAATTTAGAATCAGGCACACTACATTATCTCAGTATAATATAGTATTTTAAACAGTTTAAAATGTTGAATAGTAAGACAAAGCACACCAAAATAATTACAGTTAAGTGAAAAGTAATAGTCTATTTATAAAATTATATAAAAGTGGGAAAACAAAACTCACCTAGTAACATTATCACTAAACTGTATCAAATACATTTTTGCAGAAGAAGAAAATACAACATCTTGAACAGGTAAATCCTTAGCAATTGCCTACAAAACAAAATATATACCAATGAGAAAATCGAAAAAACTAGAAATACAATAAATCTTAAGACAGACAAAAAATTCTTACCTTTACCAATTCATCACATTTTCCCATCACCTGAAATGATGATAATCAATGTAATACAGTCAGTAATCACAAAACAGTTATATCAAAAATTTACATTTTATAACACATTCTAAAACAGAAAATAATTTAGCAAATTAATTCTGCGATACCATATTTAAGAAAACTAAAAATTCATTAAAATGCTTTCAGTAAGTATTTCTGAATGTTAAACAGTTTTAATATACCTTTAGATTTGCAATATATATATATATATATATATATTTCTTTTTATCAGCTTTGAAGAAATTTAGAATTTAGTTTAACACTGAATAGACAGTATTACAGCTTCAAATAATACATTCATATAGATCTTAAAAAAATGAGTATTTTGTTCAATGTACCACAATATGTACACAGTAGGAGTTATTTTCAGAATCAACACAATAAAATTTACAGAAATTTTTTCATAGTGCAATGGTATGATTTTCTCAAAGCCTACAAAATCATTTATTACAATTTTGATGCTATTGTTTATAAAGACAGCAAACAAAAACTATAAAGATTCAGACTGTTTTGTTTTATATCCTACCTTGTATTTGTGATTAATAGCCTGATTTAATAATAAAACTTAACAAATTGTTTAAATCAATAATTCAAAAAAAGCCCTTTAATAATTATAACTTTATATTTAAAAATAGAGTATAATTTTAAAAATAGCATTATTTTAAAATAGTATTAAATTGCTAATTTATTAACCAAGCACATTATTTTCACCTTGTCTGTTAGTAGTTTCTCAATATAGACAAAATAAAGTTTATTAAATTTGTTTCAAAAACAGAAAAAAAAATGTACTTTTTATGCTTTGAAATTTACTAGATATAAATATGATTTAAGTTCAAGTAAAGGTGTGTAACAGATAGTAGCGAAAAATAGCTGAGATTGATTTCTTTCCTTTCTCTCTTGACAACCCAAACATTTTAACAAAAAATGTAACCACAGATAACCAACCACCAATGTGTACAAAAACCAGGAGGGATAACTTGATGCTCAAAAACTGTTTGATGTTTGAACATTTAATTTAAATTGAGAGTATGCTTTCCTAGAGAATTTACAATAAAATCAAAAACATGCAACTTTAGATGAAAAGATTAAAATATATCCACTCCTTGAAATTTGCATATGGTTTGAAAGAGAAGAAAATCTATTACTTTAAATAAATTCTTTCAACAAATTTTTTGTCTAGATAAATGAAAATCTGCACAGAGTTGAGAAATAAGATTAGCTGCAATATCTCTTGATTTTTCAGACACCATTCGAATTAAAAACTGTATAGAGAATCTTGGATTGCTTTTGACCTTAAAAAAGGTGCTGGTGTTTTACAGTGCTTTCAGTGAGATATGCTGTACTCTTCTATAAGCAGTTATTAAGAATGGAGTGAAAAAGATTTATGAAACTTAATTAAATGAACAAATTTGTGATAAGTCTTGGATGATGATGCTAAATGAAATCCCAGATCACCTGAGACAGCCTGCGGTTACTGCCTTCGGTCTGGAAGCCAGGCACAGCTGCCTTGTGGTTCACCTACATAGACTAAAAGTCCTTCCCTCTCCAAAATGTGTTTTGTGCAGAGAAAATTTCCTAATAAATCCTGAGCACCTGGAGATTGGCCCTGTTGTCTCTGGTAACATCTACAATAGGTACTGGAGGGCCAAAAACTGTTACAAGCTCTGCAATCTGACTAACTTTCTGATGGTGTTAATGCTTTTTTTTATTCTGTTTTATTGATTCCTAATTTTTTGTTTTCACTCTAGCGAGTGATGGGCATCAAAGGCTGCTGCTAAAAATAAAAAAAATCAGATTTATATTTTAAATATATAGAAAATGACTCACTGATTTAAATTCATATGCAGGGAAATCCATTTCTATCCTGTTATCTGGCAACTTTTTTACTTTTAAAATACCACTTAAAGTCTCAAATTCCACAACTTCAGATTCATTACCTAAAATGAATGTATAAAATAATCTTAATGATACAAAATTACAAGGACAGAGAACCAAAAAGATTAAAATAAATAGCATACATAATCTCATTAAAAAGTAATATCATTAACAAAAAATACTGATAAAGAGCATTTACTTAGAAAAGATTATATTGCTTTTGAATAAAACAATTTGATATTTTTTATAGGTGTAAAATACTGAATTTAACTCAAAACTCATTTCAAAAATCTAATCATATTAGCATTGATTACTGATATGACTTGAATGTAATAAATTATTAGAGAATGTGATACACCTTAAAAATGAGTTATAAATATATATAATTTCATAAGCATATACTCCAAAAAATTTATAGCATTGTTTTAATACTAACACAAAGTGCTAAAATGCAAAATCAAAAGCAATTATTCATAAACTGTGTATTAAATTTTCCTAATATAAAACATTTTGTATTGTATGCCTATAGATTTAGATAGTCTTTAAATTTTTTTTCATCTTGCATAATAAAAAACCATACTGGAAAATAAAATTTATCAATTAATTTTAAATGAGTATTCCAATTTTAAACATTCTAGTTAATAATCTTAATTATAGAAATTTAAATCTTATCAATATACTTTCACCAATAAAACAATGCTGTTATATCAAGTATTATTTTCAAAAATACAGTGACTAATTTTTAATTACATTAAAAAATATGATAAATGTATAACTTCAAACATTAATACATTATACAAATTTGAATAAATATAATGAAAAATAACAAATGTAAAACAAATTTCAAAAACCACCTCTTCAAGACGAATACAGTCATCTCCTAAACTTTCTCCATATCAAATTTCACGAATCTTGATCTTTCCATCACACAAACTTTTCCTTTTATTAGTATAAATTAATATTAATTATCAATGATCTAATCAATTTATAATAAATGAAATTTATAACTAGTAACATCATATATAGACAAACAATTTATTAGGATATTCAGTGCAAAATTATTAAAGTAATATTTCACAAAATATTGCAATTTTTGTAATAGTTTATTAATAATAAAAATTCAAAAAATATTTTTGTAATACAACTGAAGTAGCAAATATATAATCTCTATCATGACTTATATTAATAAAGTATCACATAATTTGAAATTATGATTGCATGATTTTTACTTCATGTGGACATTTTTAAGTTTATATGAAAACAAAAGGAAAATCTTTTGTTTGGAAAATATTTAACAAACTGTATTCATGATAAAATATTCCAACAATAAATTAACAGATTTTATTATTGCTTTCTGAGAATAAAGATAATTCTCAAGATAATTTAAACTAAATTGGCTTTAAAAACTACTTTTAAATAAAAACAGCAATTGGATGATGAGATTGGCAACTGTAAGATTCGTCTGGCAATTAAAAACTTTATAGGAGGCACAGCCATCGAAATGGGAGAGAGAAGACAGAACGAGAGACAACATGGCGGAACGAGCAGGAATGGCGGTGACTTCGGCGAGCATGGAAGAAAGAGGGCTTTAACTAATTAAATGTATCATAGTTAGTTTTTTTTATGTTGTTTTGTGTTGTGTGTGTGGCTGTAATTGAAAAAATAAATCTTTAGCCACTAAAGAAGTCGTGAATTTATTGTACCTGGTATCTAATGAAAAATTTCATTTGAAAAGAACGGACCTACTATTCTAACTGCAACTGAGTTCATATATTACTTTACAACTTTGATTGATAACATATTTAACTGTTCCATGCAAAGTTTTACAAAGAATAGTTTTAGCCAGTTATTAAAAATAAAATACTTTAATCAATTCAAAATCAATTTTAATTTTCATTGTTATATAAAACTTTTAAAATTAAATTCATTAATGATGAAAAAAGGCATGACTTGTATCATAAACAAAATTGAAAAGTTATTAGTTTTCTAGTTTATTAGTAGCTAAAACAATAGCAATCTTGGTGGCGAATAAATATCCAAAGTAAAACTAAAAAATACTAACCACATTCTGCAAACAAAACTGCTGTAGTTGCCAATGTAGCATGACCACATAAAGGTACCTGGCATTTTGGAGTAAACCATTCTAATACAAAACGTGTACCTTCAAATAAAATATTATAAAATTATTTCATCATCAGCAAATTATTTATACAAAAAGTCAAAAATAATACATTGATCAAAACAATTGTTTTAGTATATACTTACGACAAAATATTTCATTAAAAGATAAAAAGAAATGTACCAAAAAACTATATAACTTGATATAATAGTTTTGTAAAATAATAATAGTTTTCAAAATGGGAAGTTTTAGTTATAACTTTTTATTTAAGAAAATGGTTGCAGTAAATTTCCATTTTAGTGTATTTTCTTAAATTATACTTACAAAAGTGGAAAAACAGAATTTTATACTTTGAAAGCTTTGGAATAAACTATCTAATTATCACATATATATTTACTCTTTTGAAAGACAGATTGATACACCAAATTTTTCCAAAAAGTCATTATAGTTTAACTTTTTTCATAACATAGTGCTGGCATCTATTGAGAGATTTTAAAGAATTACAGTAAAATTCAGCTTATAATGTGCACCATCATATAACGCAAGACTTTCAAGGGGCAATTTTTTAATTTTTAGGTATATTAGATATATAATGTGCACCCCATTTTTTATGAAAGTACCTGAAACATGTGTGCAATGCTCTTATGTTATGTCATTTATTTGAGGTATTAACCCAAGACTGGAAAAAATTGAATACTTTTAGAACTACAACCCTTTAAATTCATTAGGTATGTCATTTTTTAAAACAGCATTCCAATCTATGCAGAAGTCTAATTTTTTTGAATACACATCTTTTTTTTAATTTATTTTGAAGCTACTTTTATACCCTGCATATAAAAGCATATCCTGCACCCGCAAATTTCGACCTTATTTTTTTATTTTAAAAATGTGCATTATATGTCAGATTTTAATGCATTTCAGATGAAATTTATTAATACATTATAATCAGATAATTAGAAAAACAAGTCTTATTTTTCAAGCAATAAAAAGTTTACACTGGCATTCTTAAATTAATAATTTATACCACATCCCTAAAATAAAATTAAAACTGGATAATGTATATATAAACAAATATTTTATATACTTCAGAATGAATGAAGAACCAGATAAAATTTATAGAAAAAGAGATAAAAATTAAAATTTTAAGTCTGATTGAGAGCACAGGATCACCCTTTAATAAACTTAATTTTAGTTTCCTGTAACTAAATTTAACAAATTCTTTAATGTAAGTAATAACAATACATAATTCAAAATAAAAAAAAATTAAATACTTTTTACTTAAATTCATATATTTATTTTCAGTATCAAATTAAAACACTGATTGGTGAAAATGTATATAAAAATGGCAAGAATTACAGTAAAAAATTAAATTATTGATACAAAAATGTATAAACTTAACAAAGCTACAGATATCTAGAGCTAGAAAATACACTAACCCTCTTGCTGCGCATCCCGCGATTTCCATGGGCAAACGTAGGCATAACACATGTAACACTATGCAGCGAGAGGACTAAGAAAATAAATACTGCTAAATAACTTCAATTGAGTACTTCTTAACATCATACTTCAAAGCAACACATGGATTATTGGCAACAATCTTTGTAATTTTTATGAGTAATAAGGAAGACATCCGAGCTACATCCCCCAGATTACCTTGCCATATTGGTCCACAACAGATTTAATAATCATCAATCTTTATACAGGATGGGTCTTCAATAATACTAAGACTCAAACTTATGACTCGACCAAAACAACACCAACAGAGAGTTTACTACTGCCCAGAGCAGTAGCATGTAGTCAGGGCAACATGTGAAAAATAATTACATATTCCTTTCTTACTAAAAATACATAAATTAAATAACATGATCAAGATATTTTAACATAAAAAAAATTTAACTGAGGTTTAAATAATTTCTTCGTCTAGTTTCAAATGGTACCTCTTTTCTTTTTCTATATTAAATCAAAAAATAATAATTTGACAGGTAATAAATATATATGACTAAACATTAAACTACTTTTAATTAATAAATTTCAAAAGATTGAAATGGAACAGCTTTATCAAAACCTTTTGTCAAACATGAACTGTTACATAAAAAATTAAAGTTTAACATTTTAACATATTTCAATCTAAATTCCTTAACCAGTAAAGAGTGGCGCCCCTGTTTGAGAGAGCACAACTGTGAGTGTCACAGAAATCAAGCAATAACGAATATCCTCAACAATCACAGAATAAGTATCACTGTTAAAAAAATATTGGATCAAAAAGATGGGTTCATTTTATAAAATTGACAATTATAACGAATACTTATTTATTTCGTTTACATAAACATATCACATTCAAATTGGAGTTTTTGTGGATATCTATGAATTTTAGTGACCATTGAAATTCCCAGACTGAGAGATCTAAACACATGCTAATTTATTTCTTTACTGACAAAATATTTTCTATTAAACACTAAGGAAGTTCTGGAGTAGATGCTGTAGGGTTGATCACAGTCCTCTAACCAGAAAGCATCCTTGTCTTTCCCACCCCAATAAAATAATTGTTTTTCAGGCAGCACGGCATTGGGCCATTACTCTAACATCAGCACATGGTTCTAACATCAAAAAATTGACATTTACACCACTCGATAGCTCAGTGCCTGGTCAGCATCACATATTTGTCCTATGGCTGACCATAACCAAAGGAGCCCTATTATAAATCAATTTTCCAACTTTTGCCTTTGCTCCTTTTAGGCTAACATCTGATAAAAATTACCAGCATACATAAAAAAAAATTTGTGTTAATTAATAAAATTATATATAACATGATTTAATTTATGAACAATAGTCTTTAAATAATAAAAAAACAAAAGGTTCTTTTCCATAAAAAGCCCTGCAAACTTTTTGTGAGGAATTTTTTCAATGCTAGGAGAGTATTTTTGATTTATTTGAATTATTTCTAGAGAATATATTTGCTCTCCTAAAAAACTTGATTTAAAATATTTTGAAAAAAATAGATCAAAAAGGGTTTGGGATGAATATTCGGTATTGAACAAGCACAGGAAAACAAATCGACCCTAAACACAAACGTACCGCTAAAAATGTATAGTATGCTTTTCACAGGAACCCAAAAATAATAAAATAATTATAAATTACAAAACTGCTAAAAATTGGTATTTTGTTACATAGAATGAAAACCTATCAAATAAAAATCATATATTTCTGATCATTTTCAACACTTCGTAAAAATTTTTGAACATGTATTTTATGATCTCAATAAAGAATTTGTTGCTGCTTATGCCACCTGATCAACAGTAACATCAGATCAAGGTCCACAAAATTTATTGCGGCTAAAGGTTAGATTTTTTACACCTATCATGAGCCTTAGCTTTGTGCATCATGCAGGTGACTTTACAATTTTGCTCGGTTCCACCCCAATTTTAAGACAGAGCACCCTGGGGGTGGTCAGGGGCCTTCCACCTCTCTTCCTTTTCCACCAACATCTCAAGAGGACTTGCGCATCAATGGCTATTTAGAGTAACCCCCCTTCCGCAAAGACACTATACATTTACAAACATCCATGCCTTCTCCAGGATTCATACCCAAGCCCTATGGCACAACAGTCTGAGTCACTAACCACTATACCAGATGGGAGGCTCAATAAAGAATTTAAAATCTTCTATTTAAATAACTGAAAAACAAAATTCAGAAAGTTAACATTTAACTAAAAATAAATACAATATAAAAAAATTCTGGAACTAGAAAGAATAAAAAAAATTGTTATTTAATTTGGCTTACATTCAAACAACAAAAATGTTTAAAATCATTACTTTAGTTTTTGGAAGACAAGAAAATTGATTTAATGATGTAAATAAGACTAAAATAACAAGACTAATATAAAATAAAAATAATTACAAAGCCTCAGAAATATTTTATGCAAAAATACATACCTTTTTGAAAGGTATCCCCTTCCTTAATTATTCTTGGAAATGCGGTTTCCGACAGGTTCATTTCAGCAGCTATCTTTTGCTTTGTTTCATTGTCAAGGGGCTACATGATAAAAACCGTTAAATAATTTGTTAAAAAAGAATACTTAAATTTTTTGAAAAGAATTATGAAAGTAAAATGTTTACAAAACAAATACAACTCAAAACACGGAACTGAGAAATACTAAATTATGATATGTGGAATTGAAGAGATCATAGAATAATACTTTTTAATAGCATTTTTAAATAAGTGTTAAAAATACATTTAAAAATAAGTTCACAATACAGTTTTAAAAAAGAATATAGCAAAATTATAACTTAGTCATTTTTTTACTATAATTGATGGTTCAAGTATACATTATTTGGTATAAAGTATTTAAAGCATAAAATTGCTCTTTTATCTTGCTTTTCAAGAGATTCTGTTTTTAAATAAATTTTAAAATTAAATCTATAAGGATATTTTACTTTCAAACATTAATTTCACTATACAAAGTTTTCCCAACTTGAAAAATATACTTTTTAAATATAACCCGGAAAAGTTATTTAAAAATATATTCTTCTAGAGTTCCATATCTGGATTAGAAGACTACAGTGAAAGTTATCCAGCATAATTTTATAAATTATTATTACAATAATACTATAACAAATGATAATTGTGTACAATTTGATTAAAATTAGAATTAAATGTTTCAAAAAATAAATACTAAGCATTTTAAAAGGGGCTAAAAATTCTTAAATAATAAAAATAAAATACATTTCAATGTTTTGCTTAAATACTTTGATAATCTTTCAAAGGTTTTAAAATTAATTACTGAATCCTGTCATATTATATCATTTTTATAACAAAATTTACACCGTAAGAGTAAAATTTATTTAAAAATTCTAACCATAAAAATTCTTTAAAAAGTGACTTTCACACACAAAAAAACTTTTGTAGATCACGCTAAAAATTTTATGTAATTATTATGCAAATATTATATATCTTAAAGAATTGAAAAAAAATCAAATCAATTTCCTTTCATACATAAATTTCAAGAATTACATGAGTGAAGAAATGAATATAGAAAATGCATGTATCAAAGACTATTCGTATTATTTTCAACAATTTAAACACAAAAATCTTAAAGGAAACAAACGAGGTACTTGCATAATTAGATGGGACCAAACAAACAGCTGCTGGATTTCCAGAAAAAGGTCTTTTAGTAAATGCATCTACAATAAACAGAGGTACAACTTTCGGGCTTTCAGAATTTAAATTGGCCATCTTACAGCTGATGTGCAAGTGAGGCTGATCAGGCAATCGAAATGATGCTTAGTGAATATTTTACTGCAACATGACACGGCTTCTTCGTTAGATAGCGACATAACGGAGATAAAAGTTATTAAAATGAATAAAATAAAAATGTCAAGGACGAAAAAATCAAGGCCGACTAATATAAACACGGCAAAACAAATTTCGAATAGTTGGCTAGTTCCGCTTTCTAAACTCTTGGTGATGCCAATCCGATTAACCAAATAACATATTTGTAATGTACAGTGGACCCTAACAGTGTTCGTACACTTGCAATTTCCAATAAAATTTAAAGTTTTCGACTAATAAAGATTAATATATCATGATATCTGCAACTTATTCTTAATGGAATGACATAATTATTTTTTTAAAAATAATATAACTATTATTTTTCAAAATTAATAATCAAAAAGCTAATAAAAAATTACGCCACAAAAGTCTTCGTACATTTAACAAAAATCTCAACATAGCTTT
>BMAV01015574.1:142516-179472 GCA_019973955.1 Trichonephila inaurata madagascariensis | reverse complement strand
TTTTTTTTTTTTTACATTAAAATCTCACCATATGTTCTACTGGGCTAAACAAAGAGTTTGAGGAGCTGTTTTCAGGATTTGGGGACACTTATAGAGACACCAGTGGTGTACATTGAGAGCAGTGCGCTTGGCGTCATTATCCTATTAAAAAATGAAGTTGTCTCTAATATCCAAATTTTGGGCAGATAATTTAAAATTTCCCTTTAAAATATTTAAATAGAGCTCGTGCTTCATAATACCCTCAAAAAATAACAAATTACCTAGCTCTGAAGCCGATTTAACCTCTCCCCGCATAGAAACACTTCCACCTCTATGATTCATTGATCCAACTAGATTCGTTTCAGAAAATTCAAAATTCACAGTAAATTGATTGGGATGACAAAAAATTCAACATTTTTGGCTCCGATGGGCGCATAATAGTTTGTAAATGATAAAATGAGGAATTTTATCCCATGAATTTATGTGGAACAAAAGCTCCTCCCTCTCCATGCTAAAACATGGAGGTGGAGGTGTTCTTGCTTGGCGGTGTAAATCGGCTTCAGGGTTAGGTAATTTGGTATTTTTTGATGGTATTGAGAATCATGAGATCTATTTAAATATTTTAAAGAGAAATTTTAAATTATCCGCCCAAAATTTGGATATTGGAGACGACTTTATTTTTTTTAACCGGATAATGACGCTAATTGCACTTGCCTCAATGTAGGCCACTGGTTTCTCTACAAATGTACCCAAAATCTGAAAACACATCTCAATCACTTTATTTAGCCCAGTAGAGTATATCTGGTGAGAGATTAATTTTAAAAAAAGAAAACATGACGTATATAAACACATAATGGGAAGTAAAAACAATAATCACAAAAGCATGGAGGAAAATCGTTGCAGAATTTACAAAAAACATTAAATCTATACCATGTTGTGGACACTAAGAGATATCCTACTAAGTACCAATTTAAGAAAGAAATACAATATTTAAAACTATGTTGAGAATTTTGTTAAGTGTACGAAGACTTTTGTGGCGTAATTTTTTAGTAGCTTTTTAATTATTAATTTTTAAAAATAATAGTTATTCCATTTTTAGAGAATTAATTGATACCATAAAAAAAATTACAATTCCGATATATTAATTTTTATAAGTCGAAAACTTTAAATTTTATTGGAAACTGCAAGTGTACGAACGCTTTTGTGGTCCACTGTATATCTCTTATCCAGTTCAGTACAATTTTTTAAGTTTTTTTATATTTGACAGTAACAAGTTGGTATTCTTTCTTTTCTTTTTTTAAATTTAGTATCTTAATGGAACAATTCAAACTCTAAGGGGAAAATGGTTGAAAAATACTCACCCAGAGATATCAACAGATGATACTAACTAATGTATCTTTGGTGGATTTGGCTACAAAGATACAGAAGACAACCAGTGCCAGTTTATCCATTGGGCACTTGGGGCGGGGACCTAGAAGCCAGGATTAGCTTAACTTAACCAGGTTTTTTGGTAATAAATTTCAATCCGCCAGTGCGAAGGGGGCCCATAGATCTCCTGCACCCAGGTCAGCACTGAAGACACCCAATGGTGTTGGGATAGTCGAAATTCGAAGTTTTGCGTACAAACAGAAAAAATAAATCAGGAATGTATTAGGATTTTTTGGAAACACTTCATTTTACGGAATTGCAAACTTTTCGAAACGTGCCAAGATCACCGAATGGAAAAAATTGCATCCGTATGAGAGAGACGTCCAAAACAGCTTCAAACTTCTGATTACGTCACAAACAGTGACGTTAATGAACATTTGAAACGAGTGTTTCACGAATTTTATTCTTCCACAACATACAAAATATTCGAAATACCGTAAAATCCGGTGTATAACGCACACCAATACTTTCGAGCTGATTTTAAAAATTTTTTGGTATATTTGCCGTATAGCGCGCACCCCCTTTTTTACAAAGAAATCTGAAATATTAGTATACATTGCTCTTATGTTTTGAAGTCATTTATTCGAGGTATTATCCCAGACCGTTGACAAAATATCTTTCTTCTAGAACTATATACTACACTTTTAGTTTATAAGGTAAGTCACACATTTCTTTTAAATAAATAGTATTTCTATACATGCAGAAGTAAATTTGTTTTTATGCTCCTCCCTTATGTTATTTTTAAAGCTATCATTTTTAAACCTGGCGTATAACGCGCACCCTTAAGTTTCGTTTATGTTAAAAGTGCGCGTTATGCGCCGGATTTTACGGTATATATAGCAGTTTTAGAAGAATACATTTATTGTTAAAAGATTAAAAAAAAAAACATCAGAGATTTGTATGTTTATCATACACTCAAAAACAATTCTTTTTCATGCAGAATTAATTTTTTCAGTAAGATTTCCTTCTGAAATAATTTGTACTTTTTTAAAATTTAATATATAAATCTTATACAAATATAAAATTGTTGTACTCATCTAATTTGAGAGAGCAGTATTGAATAAATAATTTGGATTTTACTAGTATTCTTTTTATCATTACTTAATAATGGCTATTTAATTTAATTAAATAATTTTTGAAATAAAAAGAAATATCTGATCTACCCAGATATGCAAATAAAATTTATACAAGGGTGAATCTTCTTTTTAAGAGCTAACTCTCTCATGGAGCTTGTTCTCCGTACGGACAATCTAAATAAAAGTTTAAGAAATGGGGAAAAAAACCGATTTAAAAATTAAATGAACTAAACATTTTACTTCAGTGAAAACACACACACATTTATAAATTTTTCTTCATCTTTTTAAATTTTGGTATTTTTGGGGAGAAAGATTAACACATTTTTACATTATTTTTTTCTTAAAAAAAAAAAAAAAATACATTGATTTATTTTTTTAATATTACTAATTTTTTATAAGTAGCTTTCGATTTTTAAGTGACATTTCTTTATAAGAAAGAATCATTTTAGTACTTGCAATCGGTTCTTTTGAAATAGATTTATTTCAAGATGTCTGAAATTCGAGAATATATTTGATCATATAATTTACAATTTTTAGACGCTTCAAGTTTATAATATTTCAATCTCGATGTCTATAATAATTGGAAGTGCTATTTTTGCATACTTTTTTATATGTATCGTGCATGGTATCTCGTTCATCTAACTTCCATACCGCAATACATTCACAATAGGAAGGTATTAAATTTCAATTGACTGAAATGTTACAATCCTTTGTGTTCCGTTTCTTTTCATTTATGTATAAAAATATGATTGCAGTTATAATTATTTTTATTCCAATTAAAATTCTGGGATTACTTCTTAAAATTTCAAAGACATTTTCTTTTTAAAAATACCAAATGAAATACAAGTTCGGGTTCACTGTATGCTTTCTAAAATTTTAATAAAGTCAATGCCATTGTCTTTAATAATTTAAATATATTTAAAATTGTTTTTTTTTTCAATTAATTGAGTGCGTATAACTTAGGATTTATTAATTTTTTTAAAAAATGTATTTCTTGTTGGGATAGTTGGTAAAAAATTCAAATTTGTAGCAAGTTCAAGCTATTAAATTAAAATATAATACATTGCATTTATTATATATTATTTAAAAGTATAATGAGTTAATATGTGATGGAACTTTTTATATAGAAAAAATTGTGCTTCACAATAAGGAAAGTTCGCTATTAATTTATTATAAAAAAGCGGGAAAATTTTTGTGTTATAACTTCGGAATTTGATTTTGAAATAAGAAAAAAATTTATAAGAGTAAATCTGTTGTTCATGCCACCTGTCTGACATAGTCAGATCGAGGCCCACGAAATTCATCGTGGCAATGGGCTAGAAGTACATCTGTCGTTAGGCCTTAGCCTTGAGCACCATACAGGTAACAGCACGATTTAGCTCGGAGAAATTCCCGAAGGAACGATAGATGGCCACACCACCTATCTCCACCTCCACAACTCTTAGGCATGGAACTGAATTGGTGGGAAATTTTCACCAGTTCCCTACACTCGTGATTCAGCCCACAAGACTTTCGGACCCACTGATTTAACGAGCACGTACTCCGCGTGTACTCGGAGAGTATTTGGCGGTACGGGCATCGAATCCAGGCCTTCCGGCCCGGTGCTCTAACCACTAGGCTACCCACGGCCAGAGTAAATCTAGATCATTCAAACTACTGCTCAACTTACACCGATATTTTTAGATAGCTTCTATGTTCCATAAATGCTGGATAAAATTAAGAAACAAAAACATTTTTACCGGGAGAATTTTTCAAGCGGAAAGAGGATATGCTTAGATGATCAACTTTAAGCTAGAAAGGGTTTGGTGGTGAAAAAATTTCAATCCCTTTTAGTTAAGTCACAAACAGTATAGAATTTACATGTTATGCGGAATGAACATTTCATCTTCGTTTTAAGAAAAAGAAAAAAGGGGACAGTAAGCTCCTTTTGGGCCCTGGGTGCAGATCTATAGGACCTCTTGGCACTGGAGGATCGAAATTTATAACCAGAAAATCTGGTAAGTCCAGTTTATTTGGGTCCTCCTGTGCCCCTGGGCGTCCAATGGATAAACAGGCACTGGTGGGGGAGTATCGGTGGATTTTAAACAAATTTTTAACAGATCAATCAATGAGCAAGCTTGTTTTTTCTTTCTTAACTCAGGGGAGGACAAACCGCTTTGAATGATTTTAGTTTTTTTTTTTTTTTTTTGTCAGAAATCATGCTCTATTTTTGCAAATATTTTTATTTATCAGTTTGGTCTTTGAATGAATTATCGCAAAAATGTATCCTTCCAAAAGTTTACTGAAACTGTATAGATTTATTTTAAATTTTTGAATAGGTCGTTTTACACCAGGTTAAACGCGAGCCCTCTTTAAAAAAAAATCTATGTAAACTAGCTGAAGAGATGGGTTTTATTTGAAAAAATCCCCCATTGCGAAGAACGAATACTTCAGCTAGCAGTTATTAAACTTTTATTATCAAACAAGTGTAGCATATTTTTTCTTTTACTTTATAAAGAATTTTTCTATTTATTTTTAAATAATAATTTTTTAATCAAATCGAGAATTCTTTTTGTATTGTTTTCTTCAATATTAGCAAGAAGCCAGGTGGGTGGTTTGTCGCTGGTCTTCTGCACAGAAGGTTGCGAGTTCGACCTCGGCCCAAGTCAGTAGATTTTCATGATGCAGAAAATCGACAACGGCCATGTCGTATGATTATGCAGCGTGTAAAAGATCCCTAGAGTGTCTGTTTGGCTTAGGTGCTCTCGGCAAACCCTAGTACAGGTTCGAATCATCAGAGCTCAGGTACCTCCTTCTAGGAACGAAACTGGGCGTCGAAATTACTTGCAGCGATTGGTATCCGCCTATATGGTGCCGCACCAAAAAGAGACACCAGCTTCTGGGGAATGTACTACGTCTGCAATGGTAAAACACCAATTCGCAGCCTATTAGAAAACTATATTAGCAAGAAATACTAATTGTGTCAACATTTTATGGAGTTCTTTTGAACAAAAATATAACTCTAATCGATCCCCTCCCCTATTTAAGAAAGGAATAGATGATGTATGCAGCAATTAATTTTAACTCTGCATAATTTCCAATGGGTGTCTTTTCTTCTGCATAATTTTTTTTATAATAAACTATTCAAATTTTCGGCTTATTTTCCATATTTGATAATTAGTGCGGTAAAAACATCGTTATTTCAAATTTTTTTTTCCATATTATTGGTATTATTCTCATATCTCTTACTAAACTTTCAAAATTGTGCTATTTTTAAGGCTCAAATGAAAATAGATTAATTACAAGATTTCTTTTTATAATATTCATATTTTTGTTGTAATATCAAAATTCTTTTATTTCATTTATAAAAAGGTTTTTAGTAATTAGCTTTACAAGTGCCAAAAAAATTTTTTTTTAAAATTGGTTTTAATAAAAATTCCTAAATTTTTAATATTGACACTATGTATAATTTTAAAATTAAATTTATTTAATCATTTTTAAACTAGAATTTATTCTGACATTTCATACCTCTGTTTCAGAGGATAAGCATCATAATAAACTTTAATAACATGTTAGTGTAGATGCCAAGCTTTCCCATAGACCAATAATTTTTACATGTTGAGACAATAGTCATCTTGTTACCAACAAAATTTTGCCTTCATTGGAATCATATTTGAATGAAATGTCAAATGATTAAATATAAAATGTGTTTTAAAATTAAATTACTTTTCGGTTAGCTAGGTCAAATCTTGCCAAGCAGATGCTTTTAATGCCGACTGGATAAAATATGCACAAATAAAAGTGTATCCTTGTACTAATTATTGATTACTCGTTAATTTTACTAAAAATTGCACAGAGAGGGAAGAGTAATTGTTGTAGTAGATTATACTTTGTATACAGCTGAATACCAACCTATTGTGGCTTATTGCCTGCATCCATCTAATCGAAAAGTACCACAAAAAGGCAAACTTAAAATTTGTTTATGTAAGATTGTTTTTACAAAGAAATGTAAAAATAAAAAAAAGGTACTTATTGAACATAGTGAAAATTGTTTAACACAAAACTGAAATATTTTTTAATGTTAAAAGAATTACGAGTTAAAGGATATTACAAAAAAAGAAAACATATTTAATAAAAATAAGTTTATTTTAGTACATTTTTTTACATAAATATGTATATATACAAGTATTTAAAAAAATAACGAAACAAAAACATTCAAAAGAACTCAATGAAATTTTATACAAAATTTTCAAGCTTTTTTTTTTTAAAAAAAAAAGCATTTGTTTTTTGGAAAATAATCTGATACTTTTCTTTGCATTAACTTTTTTAGCATCAAACTGTCAGCAAATTGTTTGATATCGTCCATTTTGTTATTCATTTAAACGTCGCAATGTACATCTAAATAACTGTGTATACTTTTCAAAATGTTCCTCATTTTGGATGACGTGGGAACAGGAGCTGCATTATTCATTTCATTTATGTCATCTGAATCTGCATCAATGATATTTTTTATGCTTTAAAAAAACTCCAAAATATCCTTGTCTGCCAAAAATGGGGCTGTATACAATTTATCATCATACACTGCAACGAATTCTTTCGATGATACAATAAGACAATACAATGTTATACAGAAACTTTCTCAAACATTTCATTAAGTGTTGGCTCAGTTTCAATATCCCCCTTCTCTAAAAGGGAAATCTTTTTGTGTTATGCAGAAAAAAAGGAAGAAAAGAAGCAGGAAACTACATAGTAGTTTGTCGGGACTGTTGTATTATTTCGTGTTAACCAATATTTCGTCTTACCCCTTTTCACGCTAAACATATTTCACTGTATATAAATTAAAATAATGAGCCTGATTTTTAAAGTTTTGTTTCTTATAGTGATTCATAATTACAGGTTGACATTTCAGACATTTTTAGCACAAGTGGAACTACAATTCAAAAATGGCATTGTATTCTCTTGTAAGATTTTATATCTGAAAGTAAACAACTACAAATGAAGGATTATAAAATTTTCATAAATTGATATTCAATATAACGTGTACAATATGTCTCTAAAAAATTCAGAGATTTTATTTTAAAAAAAAACATTGAAATTATTCAAAGTAAAATATTCCAGGTAACAAATAAAATATTAGAATATTTTTAAAATTTTGTGCTTGGTCAGTGTTGATGATAAAATCAGCATAAATGGCATTTATGTAGAGCCAAAGTGCATATAAAGTCTTGTTTGAAAGTCAGTTTCAGTTAGGAGTTAAAAACAGGTCAGACAAAAGAACACAGACTCTAAGATTGCAACTGTGACTTTAGGCATAGTAAGACTAAGTATGATCGCCAGAAAAAATAATTGCTCTCAAGGAACTGTGAATAGAATTTTAAAAGATTCTAAAAATCAAAATTTTAAAAATTGTACAAAAAGTGGTTTTAGACAAAAGGTCACACTGAGACAAATCAGAATGGTGAAATATATTAAAAGGAAAGATCATCTTTGAAGCACAATATTTTCAATAGAAAGTCAGGAAACAAATTAGATGGTTTTTTAAACATCTATCACAATTGTGTGTGATGAATCACGCATCTAATTTTCGATCCTGAACGGCCAAAGACAAAGTCAATATTCACTTGCAAGCTAAAAAGGGAACGAGTGTGGTAGTGTTAACACAAATTCCAATGATATATTCAGGACTTGAATAACATGCTTTTCATATTGAATTAATATTTTTGCTTTTCTCATGGTCATCAGGCAATCCATGCTCAGAGTTGTAAGAAGAAAGTTTCATTAAAGAAACATCTGTCATGATTCTCATGAAAGCTATATATTTTGAATGGAAGAATAAATTCTGAGAATATATGAAGGCACTTTATCCGTTTATGATTCCACCATTGTACAATCTATTACAGAATAACTTTATTTTCCAACAAGCCTGTACATCTTGTTACGTGTTAAAGGTCACCATTAATTGCCTAAGTATACACACAATAAAGAGAATAACTTAAATTCCACACAAATCTAGCAATTTTTTATTTTAAAGAATTTTTTTAATTCATTTTTAAATAAATCCTACTACACTAAAATCATATAATCAGCTATGATATTAAATCATAATATATCATATAATCATATTAACAAAAAATCATATAATCATCTAGCATACCCATGAAATTTCTAAAAATATTCATAATATTTATCAAAACTAGTTTGTAAAATCCAACTTGACATAATTTTTTAGCTTTAAAAACTACAAATGCTTCTACATATGCAATTGTCCTTTTACTACAACTGCAGTATGACCACTCAAAAGGATTCTATCATTTAAAAGTTGAACGTGTAATTCACCTCCTCGACGCGAGCACTGGCGAGCTGAAAAATACAGATGCTTATTAAAATATTTTATTAGTGTAACTAATAATTTCAAAATTTTAGATTCTGCTGTTATTTCTTTGTATCATTTTTCATTATTTTATCATGTAACTACATAGTACTAGTATTATAACAACAATACTAGTAAAAAGGCAATGATAAAAACACATATAAAGATTTTATGCGTGGCTGCTGCAAAATTTTTTTAAGCTCTATGAAACAAATTTTTGCTATGCTTTCATATTTATTATATGATTTTTGAAAAAAATTATATCCTATACTATCCAGATACTAATTTCAAAAGTGATAAATTCTTTTTCTATTTGTATCTAGAGTTTGAAATTTACTTTAAATTTTAAGCATGAAAAATTGATATATTATTTAGTTATAGACATCAAAGTGGCATATTAACAGTTTTATGAATTACACAATGAATTGTTATATATATTGCTCCAAAATAATAAGATATTTCAATAGGATCTTCAAAACAGATAATTAAAATTCAAAAAATATTTCTCAAATAAATAAATTGCTGTAATTTTAAAGGATAAATTAATGCAGGAAAAAAGTCAAATGTTTTTATTCTTCTGAAGGAAAAAAAATATATCCGATGTGTAAAAATTTACAATATACACAAAAGGAATAATCCAACACATTTCTCTGATTTAAACACTTCATTTAAAGTATCTTTAATAAAATTTAAATGGTATTCATAACAATCGAATTTTATTAAAAATAACTCCCACTCCTACCTTCAAAAAATGTTGATAGGATTTTCCAAATCTTGATAATAATTTTGATGACAAAGTTACAGTCAAAATATAATACCACTTAAATATAAAATGATAAAATTTTGAAATTAAATCTTTTTCTATTCTATTAAATTTAAGAGTACAAATATAAACTTGCTACTAAAAGTAAATTTAAATCTGGAAACTGGCTAGCATAAGTCCTCGGGAAAATAATTTCATCTATTTAAAAGTTGAAGTGGGGGGGGGGGCTAGGTGGTTGAAATCAATAATTTTAAACAAAATTTATTATTAAAAGGAACAATAAATTAAGAAATAAAACTTTTCAAATAAACTCTATAAACACTGATGGGGGAAAAAATCAAGCAACACCAAGAAAAAACTACTGTAGAGTAATAAAACTTGGACAAAGTAACTGTCAGGTTAACATGGTTAATTGATTAAATCTTCAAGATTACAGGTTAGTCAAATGTGAAATGCTGTTACATTAATAGCCGGTGTAACCTCCAGAATTTTGAATTTAAGCCTGCAAGCGTGCATGCATTGTGTTATACAGATGCCAAAAGTTACTTTGTGGTATGGAGATCCATGCTTGTTGTACTTGTTGTGTCAATATTGGGATGGTAATTACCAGACTGACATACAAATTTGCAGTCAGTGTGTTTGGGATAACCCTGAGAGTGCTGTCATAGGAAATAGCTCCCCAAACCATGGCTCCAGGTGTAGGTCCAGTGTGTCTAGCCTGCAAACAGTTTGGTTGCAAATGTGCCCCAGGCCTCCTTCTGACCAACACATGGACATCACTGGCACCAAAGCAGAACCAGCTTTAATCAGAAAACATCTCCACTCCATCTTTCAAAGAGCTCTTGCTTGACAACACTGGCATTGCGAAAGGCAATGGCTTGGAGTCTGTGGAATACACGCTACAGGTCACCTGGCTTGGAGCTGTCCTTGAAGTAGTCAATTTCTAATAGTTTGTAGTTTCACTGTGGGACCAACTGCAGCTTGAATTTTTGTTGCAGACATAGTATGATACACCATAGCCATATGCTGAACACGGTGTTCTTCCCTCTCAGTAGTGCCATGTGACCGTCCAGAACCTGGTCTTCTTGAGGCAGTACCATTCTTTGACCACTGCTCCCAACAATCATGCAATGTGGATACTTTCTGGTCAAATCTTTCTGCAATATCATGGAAATAAAATCCACTTTCTCATAGCCCTATTACATCTCGTTCATAGTGAGCTGTTGATAATGGCTTCTTAGTCTTTTTAAAGGCATTCTTGGCAAAAATCAACTAAATACATCAAATTTCATACAAATAATGCTCACAAATTTTATAGCATGCATATAAAGCAACCCTAATTTGCAAGTTCTAAGTGGTGCTACTAGAACACTAGAGCATGAAATTTGAATTGACGTCATCTTTTAGATGTATAAACATGCCTACCCAATTTGGTTTATCTACCACAAGTCTTACTTGGTATTGGGATTTTTTTCTTCCATATTTTAATATAGAAACATGCAGAATATAAGACTACCTCACTATATGTATACATGTAATAAATTAATATTTACTCTAAATTCAAATCTTCATTTATAACATCTAATTCATGAATACAAATACCCTATTTCGAAACGTCTAATTTTTTTTTCTTTCTTAAGCATTAAAAACATTATGTTGGTATATTTATTACTGATTCTTTAGACCTTGAATTTTTGATAGATTTACTGACAATTCCAAGAAATACAAGATCATTAATCATTTTCATATGCCTTACTAACCAGGTTTCAATATTCCCTAAACAATGATGTCATTTCTATAAATAACTAGTTATTTCCTTCACTTCAACACATGAATGTATTTTTTATATTGCCTTTTTCCCTGTAAATAAAAACTTTTTAAAAAATTTCTAATGGGCTGTGAATTGGTCATTAACCATTGCAGACCCAGTACATCCCTCAGAAGCTGGTATCACTTTTTAGTGTGGCATCCTATAGGCGAATACCAATCACCGCAGGTAATTTTGATGCCCAGTTGCCTCCCTAGAGGGAGGCACCCGAGCTCTCACGATGCAAGCTTGTACCAGGATTTTAATTTTTCCGAGAGCATTCAAGCCAAACAGACACTCTAGAGATTTCTTACATGCCGTATAATCATACAAAATGGCCGCTGTCGATTTTCTGCATCATGAAAATCCATGGGTCAGGGTCGAACCCCCAACCTTGGGTGCAGAAGGCCAGCGACAAACCAACCCCGCAACCCAGCCGGCTGTAAATAAAAACTTGATATTCGAATAATTTCCTCTCTTGTATTTTGGCACTTGCACAAGGAGCATGCTCAAATAATTCACCTGATGTTCAACATAAATAAATGATGTGATAAAGATCAAGCCTCTTTATTACTTCAGCCATGACTATTTTATCATAGTTAACCAAAACAAAAATATTTTGCTACAATATATTTCATATATATATATATATATATATATATATAAAGTAATTACACAAGTGCAAAATATGCAAGTTGAATATAAAACTTAAAAGATATATTGAAGAAAGAACATTTTTAGAAAAGAAATTAAAGCAGACTCTAGAAGAAAGCTAAATTTGAGGCTATTACACATTTTTTGATTTTATAGAGTAAAAATATAACTATTTACCATAAAAGTCTTTCTTATTTAAAACTTTACACCAATATGGAGCAAGCACAGAATGAGCAGAACCTATATTTAAAAAATAAAGAAAAATTTCAAATAAATTAGTAAAATACCACAAAAAAACCTTTAAGCTTAAAAAAAAAGCACACAACATCTTACTTTAAAAGATTGGCTAATTTAACAAAGCACAACACCAGCGATATTTAACTTACAATTAAAAATAATTGTTGAAAGGACAAAATATAAGATGACAATATTAATAAAACCATGAATAAATTAGTTTTTATTACAAAAGTTTAAAAATAAGCACAAGTTCAGAATCACATTTATACAAGAGATTGTATAACATGAATTATCACCTTTCGAACAATTTAGAGATACAAAAAATAAATATTGGATTTAAATATACCATTTAGTATACTATTTTAAGCATTCTAAAGAAAATGCATAAATATTGAATTCAATAAATAATTTAAACTAAGAACAATTAATAATTTATAAATCTATCAATAAAATTCTTGTAATATTCTATATGAATTTTGAGAATTGTTAATCAAGGTTTCATCTAATCCCATCCATCAAATAGTTAAAAATAAATTGTATTCACAAAATCTCAACCCCCTTCCCAACCCCCAATAATGTCCTTGCTTCTGCTTATTAGACATCTAGAAATCATTTTTATACAATAAAACTATTTAAATAGTATTAATTGTTAGATTTCAAACAGTATATTCAGCAACTACTGTTACTTTCCCTCCCAACATTTTCATTTCTCATTTCTACTAAATAAAAATTAGTATTAATTTACAAATTATAACAAAAAAAAAAAAAAAAATTGTAATTCATTTACAGCAAAATTATACAAAATTTCTGAGATATATAATCTTATTCTCCAAACAAAATCAGAACAGTGAATTTTGTTAAAAAATATTATTTTAACTCTACACATTTATGTGCTCATCAATACTATAAATTCAAGGTTCAATTCTCTTAATCGTTAAATACCCTGATGCTTAAAAAGGCATAAAATGGACAATATTCACAAAAAAGTACCTTAAAATAATAGCAATCATTACTAATTCTTTAAAACTAAATGAGAAGCATTATACCTGTAACAGGATCTTCAGATATTCCAAACCAAGGTGCAAAATAGCGAGATATGAAGTCATAACTTTTGCCTTCCTCATCAACACAATCTTTGCCTGATCCTTTTACAGTCACGATTACACCTTTTATATCAGTTGATTCTGCTCTCATAAGTTCAGCATCATTTGTCTTTATAGCTTCCAGATCTTTCCTAAAACAATCATAAAAATATAAATAGATATCATGTTGCAAATGTTATGATATATTCCTTTAAAAATTTCTTTTAAATTTATACAATAGGGTTGTTTGGAAAGTAATTTTGTGGAAGTGGGAAGTGAAAATGAAAAGCAATTTTCTTAGAGTATATAAATATTTTACTGAATTTTAAATTTTCTATTTTGGTCCTATGCTTTTGCCATCATTCCAATGTATCATGATTTCATGCTCATAAAACTTTTGATCTTTGCTGGCAAAAAAACGATTCAAGTCATTTTTGACATCTATTTGAAGTACAGATTTTGTCATTTAACATGCCGTAGGGACCAGAACAAGTAATAATCCAGGAAAATTGCCAAATCTGAAGAATATGATAGTCGTAGTAGTATATCTCATCCAGCCTGCAAAGCTCGTGAGATCTCTTACATTATCTTGGTGGAACATTACCTTTTTTATTGATAATTTCTAAACTGTTCTATTTGAGTGAATCATTCTATTTGTTCAGTTGAGAGATGATAGTGCATTTCAGAATTCATTGTGATATTGACTAGTAAAAGTTAAAAAAGAAAACATTCTCTTGAAATCCCACAAATCATCACCATTTTTTTACGAGTATCATTTTTTGAATGTTTCATCTTTTAACTCCATTTAACATTGTTGTAAGCGACTCATTCCTTTTCCCAAGAGATGATTCTCTACAAAAATGGGTAATTTTTTCAACATTTGAGAAGCAAATCACAGATGTCAATGCAGCAAATTCTTTCAGCAAGAGCATGCAGCACCCATATGTTGAATTTTGAAATTTGACCAAGGTGTTTCACATGATTGTGAATAGTGAAAATAGATAAATTTTATCTCAGCAATCTCATGAGTTGTTATTCCATAGTTTGCATCCATCATTGCCTTTATTTTGCCTTAAAACGGACTTCGAAAATGTGGAATATCTTCCACACCAAAATTACTGAACAAAATTTTGTAAATTAGTTTTAGTACTGGTATTCTGTCGATGCATCTCCATACAGATGGAACAATTTTTTCTTGCTTGAACAACATTTTTACCTTTCCAACAGCAAAAAAGTAAAATATGCTGCAAGTACTGCCTTCAAAATTCCGTATTTAATAGGTAGGACTGCAAACAAAAACTAACACACAGACTTAAACAATGTTTTCACAATCAAGTCTTGCTACAGCAGCTATCAAAATATATAATGACAATTTAGCTTCGTGTGAAGTGTTGGCTGTAAAAAGATGCAACTAAATTCTTAGCAGGGGAAAAATAAAATTAATTTCTGAACAACCAAATATAAAAAAAATCCTGTTAAAAAGCAATTATATGATCTACAAATATAATTATGTCCCCCCCCCCCATAAGTTTTGGACATTGAATCAAAAAACTAATAAAAACATTAATTTAAAGCTGACATGAAGTAAAATTCAGAAATGAAAATTTTGTTATAAGTACTCAGAAAATGTTGAGCTAAATGCTTTATACAAGTTTACAACTAAAAAGTAAACTAAAAAATTACTATATTTATTCGAATTTAAGCAACATTTTTTTAATGTTAATGCTACGAAAAATCAGGTGAAGCTTAGAATCAAAGGTGGAAAATTTGTTGGATTGGGAAATTGAACATAATATTGATTGTTAAAGCAATTACAGGTTCATGTATGTATTTAGAAGGTTTTTAATGCTGGTTAAATAAATTAATTATTAACATTTGTTCTCATTACAATTTTTTTAATTTCATAAATATTGGATATCAATAAACCCTTTTACAATATTTGATTTTTTTATAAAAAAGTATTGATAATTTGGGATGCTGCTTAGAATCAATGGCGGCTTAGATTTGAATAAATACAGTAACTTCAGTTTTCCACTTGTAACAAAGAGTTTGAAGAGTTACTTTGAAAGAAATGAGTACAAAAAGTATTAGTCTATCACATAGTTTAAATTTTTACATTAAAGGTTAATCAAAATTATTTTGCACTCTAACAGATTTAAAATATAAAGACCCATTCTAAAAATGCTATTTATAATTTCTTCCAGCATCTGAAAATTATATGAAGTTTAAGGGTACCAAAAATTTAAGCCAAAGCATTCAATCCAAGATCACTTGCACTAACAATACAATTAATATTATCTATTATAGAGAGTAAAAGAAGTATTGAGAGAGTTTCATAACTTTACAAAAACGCAGTACTGTATTGCTCTTCTCAATTATATAAAAATGAATTCATATGGAATTCCAATCTAAAATATTACAATAATGAAAAATAAAGTACACAGGTTTTAAGACTTGAATTTATTTTGGTAGAAATGAACTCTTAAGAATTGTAAAATGTATAGATTTTTTATGATGAGACATAATATTAAAATATCAATTATCTTTTAAAGTTTTCACAATTCAAAAAATTAGAATAACATGCAAAAAATAGCATAACTCATTAAAGCACAGAACATTTTGGATAGTTGATATTTAGTGGCCTCTAACTTAGTTTCAATAATATCATGTACACATTTTGGCATATATTATGATCATTTTTTTTTAAAAAAATAATTTTTATTTATAGTTTTCCAAGCACATTTTCATCAATTTCCTTATTTTCTTTTAAAACTAAGTCCTGAAAGTGTTTATTTATTACTACCTGATTTTGCATAGGGTTTAAAGAATATGAATGGATTGGCTAAATGAGTGAGTGAATATTAATGTCACACTATTCAGCTACTTAAGGGCTTTTGGCAAACGGACCTTGTAATTCTTCTCATAGTCAAGTGACAAGGACGACACCTGAGCTGACACCCCCTTTCCTAACTTCCACACCACACCAACGGGAAGACATTTGAGCCTCGATATATTTAATGTTCATCAGCCCACTCTGGGCGGGGGTCTTCAGTGGTGCTAGGCTTGAACTCATGACACTCCAGCCACAAGTCCATTACCTTGACCACTAAGCTACAATGGCCAGAAAGGTTTGGCTAAGGAAGTAGTTTGATTCATAGTTCTTATGTCAAACAATGAAGAACTTTGGAATATGACAAGATGCACAGTCTTGTAAGAAGATAAAATCATACTGTGAAACAAACTTTCCAATGACAAATTCAAAAAATATTCAAACACCTACAAGTATATACTTTGGAATTTAGCCTACCTATAAAAATACAGTTTTCATAAGTTCTTACAAGATTTATTGTACACACAAAAAAAACTAAAAAAAAAGCATATCTTTGTAAAACAATATTTTGCAATTGTATTCAGCTTTACATTTACAGCTTTAATAAATAAGACTTAGATGATAAATATAATCATTTCAATATATATATTTAACATTATAGGTGGACCTATAAAGCAGTTTTATACAATTATTCAATATTTTTTTTATTCAAAAGAAATGTTTATTTTTATTATAGGCAGATTTTGTTGTTGTTGTTGTTTTTGTTTCTTGAGGAAAATTTGAGTATTATGGATTTGCAAAAAAATTGCCCAGATGATGCTGTTTTTGCTTCACACACATTTATTTTGAATTCATAGGCTTTAATTTTTCTCCCTAGCTCATCATGTATCCCATTTTGCAATTAGAATAATAGCATTATGACATCAAAAAGTTAAATAATTACAGAAAAATGATAAAAAGTAGCAAAAATTTCTCTGCTTTTCAAAAATTTAAGCACAATGTGTAAGTGGAGGACATTTTTTATTAGAATTTTTTTTATTATTATTATTTATTTAGTAGAGTGAAAAGTGACGGACAAAAAAAACGGGGGGGGGGATGCCCAGTCTTACTATCTATTCATAAATGAGTCAGAGAATTAAGACTAAATTTATAATATAAGTACCTTAATTTTTTTTATAAAAATAGGAAAAGTATATATATATTTTTTTTTAATTTAAAAATTGACATTTACCTAGTGACATTGTCACTAAGGTGAATCAAAAGCTTTTTTGACTGAGATAACACAGTGTTTTGAACAGGTAAATCCTTAACAAGTACCTGTAAAAAAAATATGAGAAGCATTTTTAAGAAGGAAGAAATCATTTTAAATACGAATCCTTTAAAATAACATTATTTGCATTATTTATGATCAGTTGCGCACACAGGAATTTTTCAAGGGGGGGGGGGGGGGGGCCCAGGGGCGAAAGTCCACCATTCTCGTATTATACTCCAATATGCCGTCTAACATATTCTTTTGGTTTCTTCAATTTTCGGAATAAAAGAACAGTAAAAAATTAATTATTGAATAAATAATTAGCATTAATTAATTATTAAAAACAAAACTTAATTAGATTTTACATACTACACACATAGGATTATAATCAATTGAAAAAAAAATCAAGGGCTTTGAGGTGACCCGGGCACTTTCCCCCTTGTGTGCACCACTGTCTATGATTAAATTTTAAATCTATCAAATTAAAAGAACACTTTTTACTTACCTTGATTACTTCTTCATACTTTCCAATCACCTGAAACAAAAGTCCCAGTTTTAAAAATGAATATAAATGATCAAAAACAGTAACATATAAATACTAAAAATACATTATACAGCAAAACTCAGTTTAAAGTAATAGTTAAAATAACAGTTGCAATTTTTTTTGTTGCCACATTAAATACGTAACATAAAACAATATTTTTTTTAAAGTAAATTATAACTTTAAATCAATCACTAAAATATATTACAATATTAAATTTTCAATATTTCAATTAAAAAATATAATTTTTTGGATTGATTATAGGTTAATAAAATACATTCAAATGATTACAATGAATTCAAACAAAAAATTTATCGAACTCCTTTTTTCTTTAACTATATATACATGAAATCTTAAAATAAATATGAAATTACACATTCATGACTGATTCAAAACTATTTTAGTTAAATTTCTTTAAGTTATTTAAGCAACAATTGTTAAGAGAGAATTCTACACATTCGATTAAAATCACATTTACAAACACATAGCATTTTATTTTCAAGAATATTTTGCAATAGCTTTGAGAAAAATATTCATTGCAGATTTTTAGTAGTTTAGCTTTTGTGTGTGTGATTTAAGTTGTTACTTATTAAAGGCCTTTGTGAAGAATAAAAAATAATAGAAAGTTACAGCACATTTATTTATCAAGAATTTAAATCTAAAAGTTATAAAAACTCTACATAATTTATTAGAATTAACAAAAATATTTGTTCGCATGCTTTTCGAGAGACTAAAACACTAGATAGCATCCATTTAGGGGTACTTAAGTAATATCACAACCATATTGGCGACATTATATGGAACAAAGCACTTGGTTGCCAATTCAGAACATGTGACAAGCGAAATCGGGGTTGTCAACTTGGCAAGCTATCTTGAATGTTAGCATTATTGCAATAGTATGCAAGTACCTATTTAGGAATAAGCTATTGATCTTGGCTTGGACATATATGATTTGCACTGCCCATTTGTTGGTCCACAGCTAGCAGCACTTTTAATAAGATTGAAAAGGAATTAGCCTTACAGCTAGATATTGGTTGTTTTTACTCATCCTAACAAGCTGGAATTGCACAGGAGAGTAGGTCACCACACATATGTTCTCCAAGAAAGAGCCTTTTTGCTCTTTTTTAACTGATTTTCTGAATGATGTTTGGAAAAGGTTGCTTTTAGCCATTAATGCAATTGATATACATTACAAAGGGCTCAAATTTTTTTCTCCACTTCTTTCTTTTTTCGATTCTTGAGAATGTTGCTCCCTTTTTTAGCTAAATAAAAGGGAGGGGACATGGGGGCGGTTTCAAACAAAAAAGTATTTCCATCTGAAAATTTTTTTTTTAAAAAAATTTAAATTACAATATTTTAAAAATTTAATTATTTATGCAACAAGGTCAAAAGGTCAAAAAACACTTTTGTACTAGTTGCATTATTCTGTACTTGGCAACAGCAGGAATATAGAAGTTTTTAAACAAAAAATTAATTTTTAAGCCACTTTACAAAAATTCACATATTTATTGTTGGAATGCAATGATATTTTACATCAGTTTTGGAAACATACCATTATGACACCTGCATGAGAAGGAAGATTATTTGGCTAAAAATCCCTTGGAGTACCAAATATATTTAACATTCAAAACCTTTTTTAGTAACGATTTTATTACATTTAGCTGTTTTTTTCCCCGTACTTTTCTGGGATTAACACTCAAAATTCAAAAAGCATGTGAAAAAAAAAGTAAAAACACTTACTGAGAAATTGCTATATTACCATCTATTGACAATTGAAAGAAATCAAAATAACCTGGTGAACTAGTTATAGGGATGTGTTTCTGCTTCTATATCTGACCTTGAATATATCAAGGTTAATCACATGAAGAAAAGCACAGCATCAAATATGTGAGCTGCTTGTGAGATTGCAGCTTTCAACTATCTCATTATGTCTGAATGTCACAATCTTCTTAATAATTAGTTTTCAATTTATTAAGGTTTGTATATCAAAGGTAAAAATAAATAAAATTACAAAACATTCCTAATTTTTCTAAAATATGTATGTGTGTGTTTTGAGCTTTTTGCACAAACACACAATAAATATTTTCAATTTCCTGAGTTTTAGTTCTTTTTTCCTCTAGCTCCTTACAACCCAAGCTTCCCATTTAGATCAAGTTTTACAACATTGGGAAGTTAATAATTAAAAAATTGATAAAAACATCAAATTTCTCCATCTTTTAAAACTTTAAATGTATTGTGTGAGTGAAAGATACTTTATTCGAACTTTTTACTTAGGTGAGTGACAATTTTTCTAATATATAGCAATTGAAAAAGAAAAAAAAAAATCTTTGGTTTACTTTAATATACATCTCCCATTGTATTGCACATCATTCAAACTTTTTATTTTCTTTTGAAGTCATAAGTAATCTCTTATTTAGAAGATGTCTATTTGACATAAGTGTCACACAGCTGTTTATATTACTTGCTGTGGTTTAATCTGAATGTTTTAGTTTGACTATATGCAATAGTGTTAGGCAGTGCTCTGCCATCTTACTTTTCCAAATCAATACCAAAGTAAAAGCTGTAAATGACTTTAACCATTGGAGTAGAGCAATTTTGAATTGCTTATCAATGGGTCTAGAGACCTGCACTTTGCCGACACCTTTAACAAGAAGGCAAAAATGGAATTCCCCACAGAACCAATTATAAGGTGTTTTTACTCCAGTCATTGCAAGCTGTGATTTGCAGGAGTGGAAGTTGCTGTTGAAGATAATGACTTAACATTTAGTTTTAACATGATTTTGTTTTTTAGCCAATAGATTGAGCTTGTATCTTTTATATTTTTAATTTTTTTTTTTTTTTATTATGCAAAATCACTCTAGCTCTTGTTACTGAATGTGCAGGTTCTTTTAACTCTTATAACAGTTGCCCCAACTTTAACATTTTTTTTGTTCATTCTGCTTTGCTTTTTTTCTAGGGAGTTTTAATAGGAACTAATTAGAGCTACAGGTAAGATGATAAAAATAAACAAACACCTTTTTTTTTGCAAATTTAGTTCCCACTCCTTTGTCATAATTTTAAAATGTTTCATAATTCCTCAAGTAACAATAGAATTATATGACATTTTGCTTTAATAGTTCTGATGAGAAACTACAATTCTTTAAAATGACAAAGGAACCTCATAAGTTAAATGCTTTTATCCTTTTAGAAAAACAGAATGAAAAGCTAAAAACTTAAAATAAAGAGCTAAGGCTATTTTGTTAAAAATAAAACTAATTCTTTTAATAAATAAGCATTATAAACATCAAAATTTAAAAGTCTATTTTTGAAATGTGAAAAAGATATAAAATAAAAATGCTAACTGTATCACTTTGGTATGCAGGCAAATCAATTTCTATTTCATTATTTTGAAGTTTCTTTGCTGTCAAAATGCCACTAACAGTCTCGAATTCCAGAACTTCTGATTCACTATCTAAAACACAATAATAAATATAAATAAAAAGTTTACTTGAAAAAGAATTGAAAAAAGATTATTTAACATAGTTGAAAACAAAACATGTGTCAAAAATCAAAAATGTACATAAAACTTAACAGTATATATATTAAAAACTTACATATAAAAAAATGATTAAATTATTTTATTTTCACATGTTATAGCATTTTTTATCAACATCTATTTTATCAATTACTTTGATGCTATTTAAACAATAATTTACCTAGTTTTGTTAGTTCTAAGTATTTTTAAAAATATCATTCCATTTCAATTGTTCCAATACAAAATATACAATATAATGTTATAAAGAAATACTCTTAAAATTTTTCATTAATTTATTTTTGAATGGGTTGCATGTTGGCAACTAAACCTTTGTAGACATGGCAAATGTGAGAACCGTCTAGTGGTGGCTCTCGTAACAAAATTTTGATGCTTGAATAAATTTTAATTCATGCTCTCATCAGATGCTATATATTGCTGTGATTTTATTTTGCTAAAAGTATCAGAGCCAAATTCATACTCCAGAAATGTTTTACATGCCACAAAATCATATGACATGCATGCCAAGGCATTTTTGCAACCAGAAAATCTATTGACTCTAGAATTTTAAAAATTATAAATAAGACCAAACAATTTGATAGAAAAATAAATATTCTGTTTCTTTCTTATGTTACATCATTGCATTTTCAAATTCATTGTTATTACTTGGGAAGTATAAATGTTACTTTTTACATTTTATGATTTATAAAATAATCCATTTTTCTAGATAGTACGTTCCTAGTTACTTAAAAATCATTCAACACATTGTTTATCATAGTAAATAATTAATTGCATCAACAATAAAATAATGAATTTACAATGATATATGTACGCGAGTATGCTAGAATTTTCTTAAAAATCAATATACATACCAGAATTACAAAATAAATAAAAAAAATATTCCTGTATTTAGAGGTTTAAGTTTTGTTTCAATATGTATTTTTTCTTTCTGACTTATTGCTTTAATACATATATAGTGAAAAATACTTTTTATCTAATCAAAGTCAATTTTTTAAAAACCTTTCATTAAATATTTTTGATTTTTACATATTGACCAAAAAATGGCCAAAAACCACATGATATTATGCTGGATGACTAATATAGATATTTGTTATTTTTATGTAAATGACTAATTTTTAAGAAAACTTCATTACATGTCTTGAAAAAAAAAAAATGCTGCTTACTTTAGAATTATGCAATTTAAAAAATCAATGAAACATTCTTTTGCTATACTAAAGTTGTTTTTTTTAAATCAATAACTAGAGGACCTGACAATGTTTCACTGTTGCTAAATTTGGAATACATATAGAATTTAATTATGCATGATAATTCAGTTATGTCGGATTTTGTTTCTGCGTTATTTTTTATTCTTCCACAGCTTGTTAAACATTTGGTGTTTTTTTAGCACATGGAAATACAATTTTGCATTTTGCTGAGCTTCATTGCCTTTTTGCATTCAGTGTTTGGGATAAAATGTTTTTTTTTTTTTTAAAAATTTTAATGGAAATAAAATTAAATGCAATTGAAATACTGTGGGGCCCAATGTTAATCATGAATTTTAATATTTGCCTTTTTTATACCATATTTTAAATTTTGTAAATCAATCAATGAATATTTTTGAATCAAAATGAATATTGTATGAATCAACATATTTGATGAATTACTTGCTATATGTCAAATAAAAAAAACCAAATAAAATTAAATGATTTTATGAATTTAAAGCCATCTAGATAATTAATAAAAACAAAATAAGCATAATCCAACAAATAAATATCAATCCAATATTAATGTTATATGAGTTACTTGTTTAAATTACTGAATTATTTACCTGTAAAATTATTGTAATGCCATTAGATACATAATGTGTTTAATGATTTCCTTTCATGAAAATACAAACAACACATCTGTTTGCATACACAGGAGAATGTAATGATATAACTGATCTAGAGAAAAACATAGATTCTCCAAATTCAATCCATGTACTTGTAATCTTTGACACTAATTTATTATAGCTGTTAAAGTCAGTTGAATTCGAAATTTGAATTGGAATGGAATATTTGTTGGAATTATCGGTATGCATGTTAACAGCACATTTCCTTTGAAACTGCTAGTCAAAAGTGTTGCCTCAATGACATTAATAATTTTTTGACTATAAAAATCTAGTACCACTGCAAAGATAGAGCAGATCAATGTTTCTAAGAAGAATGCTAGGAACATCAAATTCCTGACTTATAATGGAAATCCAGCTATATCAAGGGAATTCAGATGGATAATTTACTGGTTCATCTTGATACATAATAATATGCTGATGTTAACTACATTTGAAGCCACATTTTTCGTAACTAATATTTCATGTTCACTTAACAATTGATGACTTTTGTAATGTCGGGGGATATCTGGATATGTACATATAATCAATTCTTTTGAGTGTGAATTATTAGAAAAAATAGCTCATAATTTAATGCATCCTATTGATTTAACAATTATAATTTTGATATTTCCAGTGGTCAAAAACTTTTTTACGAAACATTCTGCAAAAGCATCATTTTGCAATTTAATATGCACATTTATTTGTCAGTTTGTTAACATATCATCACAAATGAGATGTTTTTAAACAAGGTTCTATTCATCTGCTACAGTTGAAAGTGGTATAACAGATAATATTTGACAAATCACATACTATTAATGTTAGCATATCAATAAATAGCTCTTCATTCCCACATATATCTTGTAATGTTAGATCCAATGCTTCCAAACAATTTTTTTAAGAGCCATTGTACACTCACATCATGTAATTAACTTGTATTGTTGCAGTACTTTACCCGTTCTTGATATTTTTGAAATTTTGAATGCCAGTGTTAAAATATATTATATATTCAATGCCAATTTAAGTTCTAATTATGCCACATGATGCAATAGCCAGTGAATGTACAGTTGCCAATATCAATGAAATGAGAAATGTTTTTTCAGTGCTAACTGGTACATTAAAAAAACATATCCCACCACTTTGATCATTTATTGATGACATTATCATATAATAAACTTGTTTTTGATGTCAAAGTAATTTTTGAATATTTGTTTGTACAAATACATTCAATTCATATATGTTAAAACATTGCTCAGGTTGCAATATGTCATTCACCAGCCAATTAAGTGATGCCATTCCCAGCTGCACTAATGATTTATTCATAATTACTAAACATTTGTCTTTAATCAATATTAGTGCATCATTACACATTTCTACTGAGAATTGCATGTTGATTCAAACATATTCTACATAGCTGAAGCAAAACATAATCAATAATTAAAATGCTTATATTTTCTTCACAATTCCTTTTAATTTGATGTTAAGTATGTAGGTAATATCACTACAAATAATGTATGTATTTGATTTGGCTTGGAGAAATTAACACACCAGCAAGCAAATAATTTTACTGTGCATTGTTTTCCAGTCAATTCAATCTGTGACATGCATTTTGCACACAATTATCAATTGTTCTTGAATTTTAGAGTATTGGTTCACGAATGTTAACCAATAATAAAAGCAAGTAACATTCTGTATGATTTGGATAAGCAGTACAAAATCTTTCTAAAGCCACTGTTGAAAATAAACCTTGTTGACCTTCAACTGCTTTTCCTTGTTTGTATCATTGAAAACAAATTTTGATTCAATCCAAATAAAATACATTGACAATTTAGAATATAATAATATTTTCACAAATTTGTCAGTCTGTCATGAAGAAAACAATTTCATGTTGTTGGTGGTGATTCTGCTGCTTTTCCTCATACATTTTCTGTTGTAAAATAAACATTGTCATGTTTGAGATGAACGACAGAATGAAAAATTTTTGAATGTTGTCCAGCTAATGCAAATAACAAATTACACCATTCTATTTGATTTTAATTGATTTTATCAACAAATCCATTTTCCCTTGATACTTTGATATATTATTTGCAAATGTATTTGATGGATTTTACAGAATTGCAATACTCAATACTGATTCATGCTTTAAATATTTTTAAATAGAGTAGTGAATGTGGTACATTAAATTTCTTTGTTTAAAATTATTTATTAGTTGATGATCATGTGTTTGACAAAAAAACCATCTCTCTCTGTCTATGTAAAAAATAATATTCCAAATATCATCCACACAGCCCTTATTGCTAATTACATCATGCAGATGCATGTATTCCTCAGAATGTAGTTTATTTATTCCTGTAAATATATAGCATATGTTTGGTACAGTCTTTGCGTTCATTCCAACAATGTATTAATGAATTGATATTCTAAAATGTTATTTTTTTCATGTTCACAAATCAACAATCTAGAGATGGCAAACTCAAAGCACTGACTTTTTTCTTCAACTAGAATTTAAAAAAGAGAGAGGGCTAATTTATTAATTACTTTTACATAATAATTTAGTTTTATATGCCAGGTTAGCAGAACTTTTTGGCAATGACTACATGTCAAATTGTGTGTATGACATTTGCAATGTTAGATTTAACAAAAAAGCTACACTTATCAAGTTAACAAACAAACCTGATTTGGTGTCAAGGTGCATGCAGCAGTTTTTGGATATTCATAAATTATATTTATTAACAATTTCTGGAGTTATTTTGAATGTTACAAAGACATTCTTTTTTCCTTCCCTGAACAATGTTAGATATTTTAATGCATCAGTCATTTCTGCAACACATTGAAGATGTGATCATGAAAAGGAAAAAAATACAATCCTCATTTAATTTTGTAAAAATATCACTTTCAATCAGGTGCCACTACTTTCAAAACACTCTGCAGCTAATAAGACAAAATCGTGAACTTTTCAGGAAAATCAGTTAAGTAGCTAATGAGTTTGTTGGTCAGATATATATGGGCAATGCTGCTTATTTATATAGATGTGAAAATATCAACTTTTTTTTGCAGAACAATTACAATATATTACACAAAAAGAAATGCTTGTATTAGACTATATTTATAATTATTCATTTTTGTGCTTAAGCATTGAAATACATAGCAAAGAACTTTATTTTCATTTTTAGTTATTCCATTCCAGAAAGCAAGATTACACAAATCAAATGCTCATAGTTTGTAATTAATATATTAATTTTAAAACAAATTACTGAAACACTCACTGCATTCTGTGAATAAAACAGCTGCAGTAGCTAAAGTAGCATGACCACACAAAGGCACTTGGCACAGAGGAGTAAACCAATCAAGAGCAAAACGTTTACCTGCAAATAAAATATAAAAAAGCTTTACACTACAACAAATTAAAATTATTACCTTATTATATTAAAAACTACTATAAAACCATTATTAGGATAATTAGTATATGTCCTTAATATATCGTTACAATAACAAAAATAAAAATGAAGCAAAAATTAATCAATAGACATAATAAATACTGGATATGCAAGATTTACTAAAATCCATTAATACCTATTATAATAAATATGCCGAAACTTTCTCTTATACTTAAACACAAGTAGCTTAACATTTCAACAAGTTTTAAAAAAGCATAAAACAAATTTAACATGAAAAAATTTTACTGACAAATACAGTAGAAGTTGCTTATAAACAAAATTTTCATAACATATTAAAACAGCATACATTCATGGCCCAAATTGTGGACACTTTTGGAAATTATGCATTTTAAATTTGTATGCTTATAGAAACTGTTACATTTCACAAAATACAAATATTTGCAATACAAAAATACTATAATAATTATCAATATACATTTGATACTGATGATAGCAGTGAGTTATCAGTACCTAGTAGGGTGGCCTTTATTTTTTATTACAACTTCATATCAAAGCTTCATTGAGAAGAAGATAGTTTTAAGCTCTTCCTTCATTATTAAATGATTTCAGGAAAAAATTACAGCTTCAATTACTTCTCTTTTATTTTACAGGCACTTCATTTGGGCAAGAGTTTTCAAATAATGCCACAAGTTACCGATAGGATTGAAGTTGGGAATGTTTCCTGGCCAGGAAAACAATACAATGCTCTTTGTAAGAAAACCCTCTTTTGTTAGTTTTGCTGTGAGGCAGGAAATAGAAACCTGCTGAAAAATAAAATGAAGCATTGTTAGGAAAGATATCCTTAATGGAAGGTAGAAGTTTGGATTCTAGAATAGAGTCAATGTATTTCTAGCATTCAGTGTCCCATTGAGGACATCAAGACAACCAATATCATCTGCTAACATGCATCACCAAATCATAAAACTAAGTGAGTTCTTCACAGTTGCCTGAATGCAGTCAGGATGTAGCTCTTCTCCTAGTCTAACATATTTTCATCCAACACTACCAAATAATGTGTGTGTGTGTGTGATATCTTAGTTTCATCACTCCATATAACTTTAGATTACATATCATATGTCCAATTAATGTGTTCTCTTGCCCACTATAGTCTTTTTTGCACTGCTGTAAATTGAGATAAGGTTTACTTTGTAGAATTTTACCTCTTAGTCCAATATCTGTTAATCTTCCCCTGATTGTTCTTAAACTGACAGAAACACCAGCATGTTTCAGATAACTTCTGATGGTCTTTGATGACATTCTTCTATCTCAGAAACATTCTTTTTATTCTTCAGCCATCAATAGAAGTAGTGTACTGTTTTTTGGCCTTCCCCTACTTTGATTTTTATTGAATTTGTCTCCTGATATCATAAACAAAATTTTTGGGCTCTTACTGAACCACTCACTTGTCAGCATAGAAAATACCACTTTCTTGTAAAACTATAATATTACATCTCTTACTAGGGGTACAATCAACTCTTTCATTTGCTTCTTGACTAAATATTATTGTTGATTTGGTCAGGTAACGGTTCTGACCTCAATCCTATCGAAAACTTGTGGCACCGTTTGAAAACTCTTGTCCAAATGAAGTACCCATGAAATAAAGCAGAGCCAATGCAGGCAATAATTGTTTCCTGGCATCTTGTAGTAACAAAGGAAGAGCTTGAAACATCAATATGAAGCTATGATAAAAAATAAAGGCTATCCTCCTAAGTACTGATAAGTAATCCATATCAAATGTATATTGATATTATTGTAGCTTAACTTTTTTTGCATTGCAAATATTTGAATCTTGTTTTTAGTATTAAATTCTCTGTGAAAAGATAAATATACTTTGTATTTTGTTAAAAGTAACATTTTCTACAAGCATACAAATTTAAAAACTATAAAAAGGTGCAAAAGTGTCCACAATTTTAGCCATTTCAGTATACATTTATTAAATAAAAATCATATTCAACTATAACTATACTGAAACAAAAAACTAAATAGCACCAATTAAAATGAAACACAATGTGCCTCTTAGTGAAATTGGCACCCTCTAAAATAATTTTCCAAAGTATTGATAGTCACTGACATTAACAACATGTCAACACCCAGCATGTAGCAATGTAAAATATATATTTTAATGCTTTTAAAAAAGAATTACTGGATTTTGATGAATCAAAGAAATGCGTTTAATGTTTTTCAAAATATATAACACTTAAATCCCGCTAAAAAAATACTTTTTATAAGAATTCTAACCCTCCCAAATAGAAATAATTTTTTTAAAGAACCAAAAAAGATGTAAAAATGCTCACTTGCATGGCTACTTTTATGCATCCTTTGCCATCTGAGCTCCAAAAGGCTTTAATAGAACTGATTTTCACAACAAGCAATTTAATTTCCTTTTTGTACACAAGGAAAGAGTCCTCTGGGGCATTAATCTCAAAAGAAATAAAATCACATGGATGGCTTTCCAAACTCACACATTCATTATTATTAATATCTGGATTATATGTAATTTGCTTGTTTGAATACAAATCTTCTGTAACACAAGCCTCATATTATGATATTAAGTCAATATTATGCAATATTAAGCCTTTGACTGTTCAGACGGTATTATGGTTAGGGACGTTGAATGGTATACAGTAGGACTTGGGTTCAAGTCTTGGAGAAGATATGGGTGTTTGTAAATGAAAAGTGCCTGTGTGGCATGGGGATACTCTAAATATTTGTCGAGCTGCAAGTCCTTTTGAGTGGTTGGTGGAAGGAGAACAGAGGTGCGAGGCCCCCTAACCCCTCCTTCCTCAAAATTGGGGTGGAACTGAGCCAAATCGTACTGTCACCTACATGGTGTTCAAAGCTGCAGCTAACAACAGATGCAAATCTAGTCATTTGCCCTAAAGAATTTTGTGGGCCTCTGATCTGAAACCGTCGATTGGGTGGCATTAGAAACAACACAACATTAAGTTTTGCTCTAAATTATAAAAAAAGAATGTAACTGATATTTCTGAGAGAGAGTTTTATTTTTTACAATAATTAATAGAAAAACAATATCAGAATTAAGAAATAAAAATTTGAATTGCATTATAATATAAACAAAAAGTATTAGGAGAGAGAGAGAGTTCAATTCTTAAACTTTTAAAGAAGAATTATGTATGTCTTTAAAAAACACAAGCGCCATTTCAAAATGATGAATAGCAATCAAGATGAGAGAACACATGTGATGACAAAAATAATTCTACATTTCAATACATTAAGGTTACCAAAATAAACAGTTTGTAAAAATGAAATCATTACCCCACCATGAAAACCGAAAATTTCACCAAATCTGACAGAGGGGTACTAGATTCTTCACTTCAGCCAAAAGCATCTAGACCAGAGGTACTCAACATTTTTTTTGCCGGGCCACATACATCTAACAACTATTTCATGCGGGCCGCTATATGAGGATTAATATTGGGCAGGGGGGTGGGGCACAATAAGATCAAGGACAATAAAAATAAGGAAAATCAATCAAAATATTAAAACTCATAATTTTGGATTTTATTTAAAATTATTTCCAACTCTATTAAACTCAACTCCCAAAAAATAGGTTTATACATTTTGGGGTAATTTCGATTTCCTTTCATCAATGATCCCAAGCCACTTGTTTGCATTTTACTGTCATAAAAACATAGATTCCATGTATTTTGATAATTTGATATTTTCTTTGGACAAAGCCTTACTTATTTTTATTTCAGATATGAATTTATCAAGTGCTGGAAGGTAGCAAAAAGTTTTTACTGAAATCAGTATTATTTATTCAGACTTGCTTGTACATTTTTGTTTCAAATTTATTCAATTTTTTTTGATTTTGCTAAAAAAAATATTGGAACAAATAATGTAATTTGTCAGAGTACATCAGAAGCATTCCAGAAACACTCAAACAATTTGTGTATCAATTCATATGTTTATCAATATATATATATAAAATTGTAACAAATTTTATTTGGTGCTTTTGTTACCTAGGCATTTTATGATATTACCACCGACAAAATATTTTATTGCTGCTGCAAAGACTTTTTTAAGAAAGCCGATTCATTTTGTCTCAAAAGAGATCCTCAAGAAAAAAGGAGTCATTGAAAGATTTGTCATAAGTGGTACAGTGACGAGCAAAATTATATTTTTTAAATATAGAATTTTCACCACAAATCAAACAAATTGTTGATCCATGTTTGTTTTTTTCTATGAAATAGTCAAGATCCCAATCATTATGAAACAACAGAAATTCTTTAGATTTGTTTCATTTGTACCACTACAACATTGGTAGCAAAATTGATACATTTGATTGCTAAATTTATTGAATTTCTAACTAGATTTTTAATTCACTGTTCATAAATAATTGAATCTGTTACTCAAACGGGCCGTGACAGGGCTACTCAGCAAGGTCCAGTGGGCTACATGCGGCCTGCAGGCTGAGTATGACTGATCTAGACCTTTCTATATTGACAAATTCATATGATTTATGCATCTTATGGTATCTAGTAAACAAAATGATGAATAAAACAAGTGTCTATTCATAAAATGGTAGAATCTCTAAAAACATACATAAGCATGTAAATATTACAGGTTTCATTTCTATAATTATTACTTCAATACATTATGAATAAAACTGTTTACTTAGAAAACATAACACTCCTTTCAAATTAAAAAGAAAAAGACAGTGAAAAATTTAAGCACTTATACATATTAGAAACATATAAAAGAATTTCCTAGAATACTAAATTAGAACATTTAAAACTGAAGAAAACACTGCAATTTTAGTAACTGACATTTTTTTAAATGGTACAATTTTTCATTCAACATTAAAAAAAAAAATAAACCAAAAGTTAACATGTAAATAGTACTTATGATATAACTTAAGAAATTTGAAAATATAATTTATAAGTAGAATTTCTATAAAAAAAAATACTAAATTATTATTTAAAAAAAGCAATTCGTAAATAAAGTTTAAAAAAAAACACATACCTTTTGGAAATGTATCACTTTCTTTGATTATTTTCACAAAGGCAGTTTCTGAAAGGTTCATTTCGGATGCAATTCTTTGTTTTGTTTCATTGGTAATATCCTAAATAAAAGTAATAATATAATAGTAGGTGATATAAAAAATATAGAGAAAAGATACTTAATATATTAAAGATTTTTATAGAAATTAAATACAATAGACATAATAAATGATCATATTTTCAAAAGTAAAACCCTTAATTGTTACATTTAGGAGAGACACAAATTAGTATATAGCATAATATGTGGATCATCCTTACTATTGCATTGTGATTTCATTCATTAACAGAGTCATTCCTGACTGATTTTTGAGAGTTCTCCAACTCATTTTTTTAAACCCCATCAACAAATAATCTAAGCAAGCAGCTCTTAAACTGTGGTTCACGTAAGTACCAACACTGGCATAAGAAACTAAATGAAAAAGCTTTTGCAAACTTGGAATGAATCAATATACAAAATGTAAAGTAATTTTTCAAAATGGTTATCCCAAACCATTCATTTGGCACACCTTTCATCATTTAAAATAGAACTTTTTAACATATATATAAATTTATTAATTGTCAATATATTATAAAATTTAAGAACATGATAAAAACTAAGAAATCATTTGAAAGAATTAATACTATTTTTAGATGTTGAGAAATTCGGATAAAATATAGATACTCACTGTCATCAATAACCTTTTGGTTAAAGAGAAGAATAGGGGGCCCCTTGGCGAAGTCAATTTTTTGGTAATCAGAATTGGTTGCCAAACTATCTATATGTAGTGACAGGTGTGAAGCAAAGTAATGAAGAGCCATATTCACATTCTGGTATCTAGATAAACATTGCAAAATCCAAGGGGCCACCTATTTTGCACAAAAGCCTAACCTTTTTTTTTTTTTGGTAAAAATGAAGTTTCTAATAAATCAACTAATTAAAAAGATGGTACTTACATATTATCACAACCTATTGGTAACATATAAAACAAAGCACAAGGTTGCCAATTCAGTGCATACGGCACATAGGAAATTAGGGTTGCCACCTTGGCGAATTATTAATGAGTTGGCAATAATACATAAGTACCCTTTTTGGTACTTTCTATGTGTTGTATGCGCTGAATTATCAACCATGTGCTTTGTTCCATATAATACCATCAATAGGTTGTGATAATATATAAATACCCCCAAAAGACTTCATAAGAAGTATGTTGGTCATAATGACCAAGAAAACACACCAATTCTGTTATTATTTGTGTTTGTAATGAATGTACACTACTAGACGATATGTTCATGTTGACAACTCAGAAAATAAGTCACGAATTCTTTGTTGACACCACCACGTTCTATATAACTGATAAGTACTTTGAAGTATATAAAATTTGAACAAAAATTATAATGTGGTTTAAAGAAACTCAAAGTGTAAAATGCACAATTCTCACAACACTTGACTTCAGATATGTAAAATAATACACAGAGATCACAATGATTGTATATACTGGGTTTCTTTTAATTATGACAGTGCTTATAAATAAGGTTAGTGAAAACTTACATAATTATATGGTAACAAACAGACAGCTGCACCATTTCCACTGAAAGGTTTTTTGGTAAAAGCATCAACAATATAAATAGGTAAAACATTTACTTTCCCTGGATTTAAATTAGCCATTCTGCAACAAAAGCTAAGATACTTTTGATTTGATAAGAGACATTTTTTTTTTGTTGATAATATTCAGCTTGGACAATACCACCATATCATTTTACTAACCGACATAACTGATAAAGCAAGAAAAGAAAGATTATTTCAAGGCCAAGAAAAAGATAAAATCAAGTTCTATGAGTAGAAGATAATTTCAGATATATTGTCACCATTGATTGACTGGGCAGTAAGAGATGTAGAGCAACACAAGATGAAAAACTTTTTAGTAAAAATTATTTTAAATTAAAAGATATCAAAATGTTTCATTTTCTGTAAAAAAGCTCTAAATATTGATTTATTGGCCACTGCTTTATCCTACATTTCTCTACATATTATGGTGCAGTGAGATAAATTTTTAAAATGCTCCAGATTGTTTTAGTGACGTGCACTTTCCTTCACACTTCAAATCGTGATGCAGTAAATCATATGTACTACACCTGTACAAATTAAATTTATCTAAAAGTTCAGACGTGACGAACATTTTGCTGAAGAATCGAGCGCTCTTCTGCTTTTAGTTCAATTAGAAACGATACCTATGATCTGAATTTACCTCAAAATTGAAGGAAGGGGAGAACTGAAGGATTTTTACAGAAAGTTTCACAGTAGTTGAAATAGAGGGAAAAATTTCCATTTCGTTCTTTTTTGAAAGTAGACTGGAATTGTTGTCAGAAAGGAGAGAGTCTGCAGGATTTCCATAAAAAGACGAATATCATTCTTTTTTACACCAAACTGTAATTCGAATTTTATTGAAACCATACTGTTTTCAATCAGATTTGAAAATACGCCAAGACGTGCAACCAATAGTTTTCTCTAGTTCCGCTTTCTATACTGTGCATGATGCCAATCCGATTAATGAAATAATGTATAAACATATTTCGGTAGATCCATTGCCGATTTACGCTCGTTTCGGGCCCTGAGCGCAGATCTACAGGTCCCCTTGGCTCTGGAGGATTGAAATTTATAACTAGAAAATCTGGTTAAGTTCAACTTATCCGGGCCCCCAGGTTCCTACTCCAAGAACTCAATGGATAAACCAGCACTGGGTAGATCCAAATTCTTCAGCTAATTTGCGTAAGAATTTAAGTATATATTAACCTTTTAACGAAAATGCGAAAGATACACGAGAGAAATTTTTTCCAAAAGTAATAAAATAATTAAAGATTTATCTTTCCTTAAAATTGCATTAGAACCTTGCGGCCCAATATGTTTAACTCCCAGAGAAATATGTACTACATTTCACAAGAATAGATTATTCCTTTATATCATACACACAAATATCCTTTCCTTATTCCCGAGATGGGCATTGTGATAACTTAAGGTCACAAATAATTTAAAGATGATGAATTAAATCTAAATGGGACTGTTATAGAGATGATGCAATATTTAAAAACATTTTATTCTTCTCATTTTAAGGGTTTCATAGATTTATATACGTTTTACCGGAAACATCCAGATATTTCTTGACTTTTCTTATAAAAATAGTATCAAATGAAAGTTTGGGATCCACTCTACAGCACTACAAACAAGTATGATAAGAAAATCTGTAAATGAGAGAGTTTTTAAAATCGTATTACTTACCTTTAGAAACACAAAGAATAGGTCTCCATAAAAACCAGGGTTTTATAATGAAAAATTTTAAAATAAAATTATTTAAATTATTACTCAATCCTCATTATATAAAAGGGCAGGGAGGTCTTAAGGCATGGGCCAACTGGGGCCAGGGCCTCACCCTCGGCGGGGGCTTCGTTTCGTTCTCGACTCAGTCTTGAAAATATGATGAATGATCCGAATAATTTTAATGCTCAAATATTATTCCAGTACATGCTCCCCAAAACAGGGAATTTTAAACTGCATGTCAACTGGTAAAAATGGGAAGGCTGCATTATTATGGGATGACCGTTGTCCATGTCTAGGTCTAGGCCTAATACTATAAACATAATCTCATTCAATTAAAGCCGAGTTGGTTTTTGCCTAGGTTTTTGAGATTGGGAGTCGTGCATATTTATTTGTTTCAAATTTCCATTTGAACGAATATTCGACAATGCATGCTATATACTGTAGGGTGATCTCAGGTAGACCAGAGGCGTACCTACCGCCGTATCAATGATACGGGGCCCCCAAGCTATAGGGGCCCAACATGTGTAACTATAGGCCCACTAACAGGGTTCTCGTATCTAAAAGAGAACCTCGAAGGAATTTGGATATAGGGCTCACTCAAAAATAGCTACGCCACTGGGTAGGACCTACTATTTCACAGGGGCCCAGGGCCTAAAAAATTCTTCTCTGGGCCCAGGGCTTCAAAGGGTCTTAAGATGTCCTTATAAAAGGGTACTTACGTATTAACCCGTCGAACAGGAACATAATGAAAAGACTGGTGTCTGTCATACAAGAACCAATCATTTCATCGAGCAATAATCCTTAATAGTGTTGAAAAATACCACAATTAACGTACTACTTCGTTTGCTGTCTGGAAGCAATTTTTAGTTTGCCGAAAAAGGTTGACAATACGTAAATACTCATATAGATAAGTTTTAAAGGCAATTATATACATTGGTTATTTATTTTTTTTTTTTGAAAAATCGTATTTTATTAAAAGCATCGTTTGATATTCAATCATGGTAACTCTAGAAACGATTTTTAGATTTATTAATTGAAATGCTTTGAAAGGGAACATGGAAAATTTACACAATTTTTTTTTAATTTAATGATTCTTATAATTTTTTTGGTTGCCTTCTATGCGTATGCATTATGTGAAACAGATTTTGTGCTCAAAATTTCATAAAAAGCTAACCATTTTTAATTTTTTAAGGGAAAAACTTGAAACTTTTATGAAGTAATTTTAAAATGCTACTCCTCCTACACAAAAATTGACGTACATATATGAGATTTAATTTTCGTTAAACTATGTATATATATGATAAAAGTTGGTAGGGTTTTGTGATAACGTGATTGGTGTTCGCACAATACTTCTTTTTATGAATGCTTACTGAAAATTCCTTAAAATATGTGTAAATTCTAACTTCAATTATTTTTTAAAAAATAAGTATTGATTTGACTGAAAAATGCATACCAAATTTTGTTCCATATACTATTAGCAACAAGTGAAAAAAAATTTCCAAGTATTAAGCACAATAGAAAAAAACCTTAGCATTTTAAATGAAGTTAAACCAATTATTTTATCTTTCCAAAATAAATCAGTTTAAAGTTTCGATTTGCCTGTGGAATGTGAATAAAAACAAACGTAAAAGTTATCATAACTGTGCATTTTTTAAACTTAGAGCTTTCAAATTTTGTGAGTTTGTAGAAAAGTATATAAAAATTAATTTAGACTAAAAAAATTTGATTTGATTTTTTGACCGATTTTTGTCAATTGAATCCTATTGTGTCCCTTTAAAACGTTTTTTGATTATAACAATATTTTTACAGCTTTAAAGTTAAAAAAAA
>BMAV01015574.1:119630-131888 GCA_019973955.1 Trichonephila inaurata madagascariensis | reverse complement strand
ATTTGTGAGTAGTTCAAGATCTATATATATACTTCTAAAAATTAATATGATAATAAATATTTGTAAATCCGCAAAAAAGACATCCAAGCTATTGAAAACTAAATGAAATGTGTGTGATATAGGTATCATTATAATTTTTTGTAGTGAAATTAATATCATTTTCATAATGTAAATGTTTAATAATGAAGGATCTTGTAAATGGAAGAAAAAAACAAGCTTCGTTTCAAAAATTAGCACTCAGCAAATCTCCGCATGACGCTCATTTAAGTAATTGCATTTTGTAAAACTCTCCTCTTCAATATAAAAAAAGAGATTGAAAGAGACAAAATTAAATCACAGATTGCAAACATCAACACTAGCTGTTCGCTGTTTAATTAATTTAGTGACTTTTTCGAAAATAATCAAAGAGAGAAAAATGCTAAAGTAGAAACGAAGAAAGAAAATCTCGATTGCACTGAAATGATTTCGAACGATCGGTGCTAATTTTCTTCAGTGAATAATAAAAGAAACCTTAAAAGATATAACCAGATATGAAACGTTGATTAAAGACACGCAGTTCATTTTTATTGAAGGTATAATATCATGCGAAGAGAAAAACATTTCCAATGCAAAAGTCTGTATTTTTTAAAAAATAGGTAAAAATTAATAAAAATTACATAATATTTATTGAGACTAAGATAATATGTAATTCATTCTTTGAAAAAATTGTTTAAAAAAAAACTATTTTCTTCTTCGATTCACTAATATAATATTAATAGTTTTTCATTTTGAAAGTTTAAAAAATAGGTTATTATTACATTTTTTTTCCACTATCAGTTTTTTGCTTTATAACAATAATAATAATCTTACAAATTATCTTAATCAAATTTCTTCGAAATAAATTATATAATTACGTTAATTTCCTAAAAATGTGTGAATATATTTATATAAATATGTACTTTCTAGATTTTAGCATTCATACTAAATTTGCGTTTATATGAAATAAAAATTCTAATCTTTTTGTCCAATCTAATTCTTTCTTTGAATAACATACCGGGATTTTGCTTATTAACTATTGGAATCACTTCCATACACATATTTGAAGAGTATGTCCGACGGATTATAAAATACGTTTAATGGAAAAATGAACTTATTGCCAAAGCTTTCTGTAAACTTGGTTGATTTTCAGCGTAATCAGCATGGAGATTCAGGTTTGTGTCCAATTGATGGAAGAACTTTCCAATGCTCTCTGCGAAAATGCTGTGGCCAGAAATGTGAAATGCATTGAGCTTAACTTGAAATTTTCATTAGTTTAGAAGTTTTGGCTTCTTCAGTTCAAGGGAAAAGATCACAATCACTCTGCGATATAAATCGGGTTTATACATCAGGTGATAAAATACGCCTCATTTAGATTGCTCCAGAACCTGTTCAGTTGCAGAAGTTCTGTGAAAATAAATATTGTGTCATGCATGAGGACAACTCCAAAAATTAAAAGGAGTGTTGAATTTTCCTCATTTGATTTCATTTCACATCACTGGCAGCAACATTCTTCAAAATAGCTTTGGAAAACGCGTTCATTGATATGCCAGATGTCAGGATATTCATTCTGATTATGTTGAAATGTAACTATGTTTTTACATAATAACTTCATTTGTTTATTAACTTTTGTGTTGTCATGGTCCATCAGAGGCTATAGAAACATCTCTCGCATAAATATATTTTTATGATTAAAAATTATTACAGAATTTCATGGAAGTTGTGTATTAAGGCAAGCGTTTACTTGAAGACAATCGCTTATATTTTTCTAGTTACAGCATGTTTTTTTCCCTGTTTGAAATAGGGCAACGGGTATTAGTAATAGGGTGTAAAAAAGGGTTAATATTTCAGTGGAGTTGCAAAAGGAATCGTTGCTGTGAAACAGTTTTGTTTCCACAACTGTTATATAAGCTTAAAAACGCCAAATGGAACTGCTATGAGAGAGAGGACGCATCTGGATGAATTTTCAAAGGACTGGAATTTTTAAGTGGGTGCTTGGAGATTGAAATATCAAAAAAAAAAAAAAAAACCTCGGAATATGGTTTATCGTCACATAAATACATAATACGCTTTTCATTTATTAATAACTTTCAAAAGACGAAGACAGAGTATAGCATCAGATCTGTTATGACAGTTTTCAGCAACTACTAATTTCCCATTCAAGGTATACTGTGCATAAACAATTAAGACAATGCCATTTACCAGGGGTGGCGAACAGTTATGGATCAACGTGCCATTTTTTCTAAAGAAGTGTTTAATGAGGTATAGACGTGTCGTCAAATAATTTTGACTTGTGATTATTGAGAAAATAAAAAAAAATAAACATACTAAAACAACAGAAAACTTTATTTGCTACGAAAAAACACCTTTTGTACTGTATAGTTATAAATGTTTTAGTTATACGTGTAATTTAAATTAAAGAGAGTAACATTAGTGTGACTTCTGTTGTTGCAGATTGAGGATGACAAATAACTTATATTAGGATTGTAAGATGTTACATTTTGTAGAATACATACTGAATTTGAGTTATCGGCCAAACGGTTTCTAAGTAATTAATTATTTTTGTCGTAGTTTACTTTTTTCAAAAAAAAAAGTTTTGAGATTTGTTTTAAAATGCAGTTTTACAGACGATGTTTTGCATACCACTGTTCCAAAACATAAAACACACACCGTTTTGTAGCCTTTACTAATAATGCCATGTTTCTCAGCCCACCAAATATGAAATTCTCTTATCTGGCTCCTTTTGTTCTTTTGCTGTACTAGCCATGCTAAATAACAGCGACCGATGACATGCGTTTGTTGGTAATACTTCATAGCGAATTTTGAAATTTTTGAATAAAAAGCAAACTATTTTTATCAATGGCGTGCCAAAAATATAGTGCCATGGGCCGTCAGTGGCACGCGTGCCACTGGTTCGCCATCCCTGTCATGTACATAAGCTATCAGACCCATCAGAAATGTTCCATTCACATCACAGTATTGCCAGTTTTGGTTACATTGGAGCAAAAATATATGTTATGCAGAACACTTTACCTGTGCTCTTCTTTCAGAAGAATTGATATAAAAATCATTGATATAGGTTTAAATCATTTATTCTTATGGATAGAACCAAGGCTTTGTCCCCAAAAAGGAAATGTAATTGTTACACTATCGTTATCTTCATGATGTTCTTCTAATTTAATACAGTTTTGTCCTTGGGTTCTCGAACATATCAACATGTTTACTTCGGGACCCCATAACAGACTCTTCAAGATATCAATCTTCAACATGTGCATTTCTTCAGGAATACGTGTCTGTACAGGGGTGCAATAGACGAATATTCATATGGATGTCAATATCCTTCTTTACTTGAAGGTATTATGAATAGAAAAGCATTGAAAATCATATCACTTGTTTATATATATATATATAAAATGTTCGGTGTCCTCCACCAATTTGAAGATCCCTGAGTAAGTATGATTTAAAGAAAAATATGAGAAGTTCTCTCTCTCTCCCTGTCTGAGGATTACTTTGCTTCTCTTTTTAAATAATGAATATTATTCGCCAATTTTTACAAGAAATTTAAGTTTAAGATATACTTTATGTTTTAAAGCTCGAGCGATGTATGTAATTAACGAAAGTACAGAACATTAAATGGAGAAACAAATTTACTTAACGAATAGCTAATAAACTGATGCGTAGTTATTAACAATTAAATACTATAATAAATTGAGTTAATAAATCTTTTTCATATGTGTAATTACAATTATGTAGGATGTTGAAAACATGAAAAAAATGAGATGCTATTGATAACTTTGTAATTTTTTTAGCAGATGAACTCTAAAGTTATTAATAACTTAAAGGGAACTAAATTAAGAGGTTAACTGACTAATTATTTAATTTAATTAAAAACAAACAAGATATTCAATGAACAAGTGAGTTTTACTGACTTTTTTTTTTCAAAAATTATGGTTTATTGAGCAAAAATGAGAATAATTACTACTCAAAGTATTTCTCTCGTCCGCTACTTTTCATCATTTTTATTTCAGAATACACATTCCCCGTTGAATGAATGACTGGTTTTCAGAAGCCATTCAAGAACGGATCTATATTTTGCATTCTTCATAAGAACGGAAGTGATACTCAGACATACAATAAGTCATCAATCAGAACAAGTAGTAAATCGCAGAAGATTATAATGATTAGGATGGAATATTTCACTTAAGTGTTCTAAAGTTATTTTTGACTGGAAGTGCCATATGTGGTCTAGAATTAACAGGCTGAAGATCCCTTTGTCATGTCTCTAGTCCTATTCCAGCCATTTCTTTTTTTAATTTTAGACTCAGATGATTCAAATTAGTTTATAACAATTCGCAGTGATGGTTTAATTTTTATTTAGTTCATATTTATTGTCGTTAATTCAATTGTGATCGAATATTTCTTATGTCAATAGTATGGTTTTTAATTGATTATTAACGGACTTGCACATTTTGGAGTTAATATTACTAAATACTTTTCTTAGTTTGTTTTGAAATATTCAAAAATTTCAAAAATTCAATTAGCTGGATACTTAAAATTTGAAAGACATTTTAATTATGTCACAACCAACCCCAAACGTTTTTAGATCAAGAGGCAGAGGCTATAAGAATGTTTTCTAAGACAACTGAAAGCTTTATGCTATTACTTAGATATCACTAGCTTCAGAGTACTATATTGTCATTCAAAATTAATAAATATCCAGAGAAGTGGTTGGATAACGGCTTCTAATAAAAAGTATTTAGTTAATGATTTCATATTTAATACTTTTGAAACATTCCTATCTATCAAAACATACCTCGTAGTTTTTTCTCTTCGAATGTGACATTTTCAGCTACGCGGGATTGTAGATATTGCAATCCTATATTTAAGTTATCCGAACACGTTCCGAGTACTTTTTAATAAAATAGAATATTTAACATTAAAAATGCTTTTTTTAGGATTCAATACCAATAAATATTAATATTTAAACAGCAATATTTACAATTAATTGCCTAAATGTTTCAAAAATCACAATTATAAGTGAAATCTTAGCAATATTTTTAAAAACTTCAAAGCAATTACAGAAAAAAAAAGTAATACACTCATATTGGTAAAAGTATTATTAAAACAAATTAGATGCATTTATATAGAAAATGTACTAAAATGTTAATATTTTATTAAAATTTGTAAATTTTAGGGCTGATAGAGTAAGCATGTGACATTCTTTATGAGACCATTATTTAAATAACAAGCCACAACTTAAAAAGTATTCATACAAAAAGAAATATTTGAGTACATTCTCTAGAAAATAACATAAATATCAGATTCAAAAAGTTTTATAGAAATACATTTGCAATATTTTCAGTTATCAGACTCGCCGTGATAGACTTTGAGCAATTAAAATGCCCAATTTTGTTAGATCAGGTACCCACTCTTCCGGTTTTTCTAACTTTATAAAATTGATTGTAACTTGGCCTCTAGGGAGCATAGAAGCAAAACAAAGTATGTTTTGTAAAGCCAAAATGTATCTCTATTCAATAATGTAAAAAACGAAAACATGTGTCTTGATCGAATTTGGTCATTTTCAACGTATTCGGATACCTTAAGAAAATCAAAGCTTCAAAAAATTAGCTCAGTCTGTATAGTAAAAGTCTGCTTCGTGAAGTTTTATTTCTGTTTTCTTTTGGTTTATTTGTAAATTAAAAGAAGATTTATTAATTATAGATAGATTTGATTACTGAATATATAAGCTTTTTTAATTTAAAATGGTTCAAAATAATGGTTTTGAATCACTTTCGAACTTTTCATATCGCAATAATTATAGGTCTTTGAAATTCTTTTAAACTTAATTATGTTAAATTTAGATTTACTCTTTCTATGTTTCAAACCATGTTGGAAGGAAAGCAAAATGCTTCCTATCTGGAGAACAAGAGGTGAATTAAGTTGTTAACTGTGAAAACTTGCCTTTGGTTATGATTTGGTATAAAAGTGTATTTGAATCTGTAGAGAGAATGGTACAAATTACATTGGGAAATAATAGTTTAGCATGTACTTGTGTAGAAAACGTTTTAGAAAATTAAATGGTGACATCTGAGAAACACTGAGAGATTTGTAAAAAAGAAAAAGCTTAAATTTTGGTTTTTAACTTTTTTTACATATTGGAAATATAGATTTAAAGAAAGTATTTTTTTTATAAGGAGAATTATATACTCATTGAAATAAATGCAAAATCTATACTTTATAAAAATTATGCAAATGAAGAAATGTACGGAATAAAAATATATATATTGAATTCAAAAGCATAGAATCCATAAATGTTTTGAAAACAAATAAATACATAGTATATTGGAAAGTGTAGAATAACAGTATAAAGTTAATATGAAATATATATAATTGAAAGTTCCTAACAGTTAAAATGATTAATTCTTATTAATGTAAAAAGGAATAATTAATTTGGACTTTGCACTTAATAAAATATATAAATAATTTTAAGAATGCCGAATTTTAATAAGCTAAATATAAAATAAAAAATTTTTGACAAAAATATTCTGAAAAAAAAATAGAAGAAATATTATCGTATATCTATCTTTATATATATATATAAAGAAAGCAGATGAGAGAGAATTGGGTCACTTATATTGAAGTATATAGGAACATAAATTCAATAAGAACGTCAATTAAAGATTGTTGTTTACTCCCACTCAAACACTGAGAAATCTGTAGATAGGTTTCTAAGATATCCAGACACATTAGTTAACTTAATTTAAGGGCAAAGCACTGAACATTGACCCAGGAATCTTACTTCTTTCTAGACAATAGTCAGTCCTGATAAAGAAAGGAGAAAATATCCGAGATGAATTCGAATGATCCTAAAAGAATGAGTCAGCTAGTATTTGCTAGTTTCAATCTGATATAAAACTATACATGAACTCATAAAAGTACATATGATAGACAAATATTTATAAATGTATTATTACACTCTAAAAACAAGCACTGATGCGCTATGGGAAAATTTATCCAATTACAGCAAACATTTGGAATAAAATAAACATATATAGAAAAATAAATAATCAAAATAGCATTACAAAATAATGCGTCCAAATATTACAAATTATGAAAGTCAATAAGGCTTCACTTCGCCACTGCAATGGATGCAACATGTCACCCGCATGATGCAAAAACTATTTTTTGCAGAATTGCTAAATTTTGTAATTGTTGATCTAAGCCAATAGATTTTTAAGATAGTTGGAGGCACTTTACAACATATCTAACACCTGCCTTTGAAGGAGACTAGTTTGCAAAATTGCTTATGAAATGTGTGAAATACCTGAAGATATTTCGCAGAAGGATAATGCGTGTGAGTACTCAGTGTCTTATTAGGAAGAAAAATAGAGATTGTATAAAAGGAAAGACAACACATAGGGTCATAAATTTTTGTGTACATACCGCTGTACTATAAATGGGTCATAGTTTACTAGCACTGAAGTCTAACCGTCAAAAGAAATCGTACCCAAATACGAATGCCGTGTTGTAAGCTTGTGTGATAGGCTACACATAAGCTTAACTCCAGACACGTCTGCACTGGTCGTCTGGATATAGTTCTAGATTGGGCTAGTCTTTAGAGACTATTCTGGACTAATTATCGCAGTTCACAGCTTATCGAGTATGTTGACGCAGCAATCGAACTACAATACCCTGGTGTAAATAGAAGCAAAAACATAGATTCTGCTCTCTAACACATTATTTAGTTACTTAGAAATTGTATTCCCTTTTTTCTTATATATGTTCATTCCAAATAATATTTTGTTACTATTAAATAAACTCTTATAATATATCGAGTTTTATATCCTAGATTAAATATAAGCTAACATTCAGATACAAATTATTCTACTTATGAAGCATTCATATAGCACACGGATCTAATGTTTTTTCGATGTAATAAGAGTAAATGGTAAATTTTCTCATAGGCCGTTTCATCATGTATTCTCAAACGCTTGTGAATACATGATTGCACTTTTCTACATCCCCTGCTTTTTCTTTTTAGAATGATATATTTTTTTCTTTTAACTGACGGCCAATTGACATTCAATGCAGAGCAGAATCATTAGTTTTGATAATTTGATTAGTTAGCATTTGATTTGGTATTAATTAAATAATTATTATAAGAAAGCTATGTTGGACATATCTGTCAATTCAATGAATTCAGTTCAAAGGTACAAATGTTCGTCTTATTCGCTTCCAAAATAATACATTTTTATTAAGAAAAATCTGAAAAATTTCCTGTTTTATAAATGATATGATCTATGAAAAATGGGAACAATATCTTGTATTGTAAATGATATAATCTACGAAAGTTGGCGCGGTGGCTTAGAGGTAGCGTGTCCTCTTCATAACCCAAAGGGTTCGATTCCGGAAGAGTTGATAGATTATCTGGATGCGAAAATCGTAAGCACGTATGCCACATGATTATGTGGCATGTAAATGATCCCTTGAGTATCGATTTTGCATTGGTAATCTAGGGCAAATTAATTCAAGACAATATTTAGCATCCAATGAATTAAAAATTAATTCGAGAATCCAAATATGTGGTAGAGAGGGCAGCCATTAGATGATGCTACTATGAAAAATGGCTCTCTCTATTTGGGAATTGTAGTGTCTGCAAAGACTTATAGTTTACAATATGCAGCCCCATAGGGAAAAAAATGATTTATGAAAATTAATTATTTTTTGTTTCAGCTAGCAATATCCCTTACTAAAGATTCTCACGCAATACATACTCGATCATAAACTGCAATTTGTAAAAAAATGCAACGCCATGAAGGAATCATCAAAATTAAATGAAATTTAATGCACAAACGACTTGTATTAATACAAATAAATGACGAAATTTTCAGAGCAAAAAAATAATATTAAGTGCCGGAAATCAGTAATTGGTGTAGCCACCACGCACTGCAGTAAGTGTTGCTATACGACGTGGCATGGAGTCAAACAGATTTTGGATGTCTGCCTGGGGAAGAGAATTCCAAATTGCATGTATGCGCAGCAAAAGTTCGTCTTTTGAAGCTGCAGGCCGCGGATCAGGAGCGAGACGCCAAACAACCAAATCCCACACTTGTTAAATAGGTGACATATCCGGTGAATAAGCAGGTCAAAGCAAAAGGTGCATGTGTTGGGCTGAACAGAAGTCTCGAAAACAGTCTTTGCAACATGTGGACATGCATTATCCTGCTTAAAGATAGCTCCAAGGATGCCTTGAAGAAAGAGAACGACTTCGGGCTCCAGCACCTCACGGACGTCCCCGTTTCTATTGAGATTACCCACAATTCATAGCAAATTGGATCGTCCATGATACAAAATCGCACCTCAAATCATAACACCGGGTGTTAGACCACTATGTCGTTCGATAAAGCCCTCTGGAAGGCAGCATTCACCGGCATAGCGTCTAACACGAATGCGGCCATCATGGTCCCTCAAATTGGCGCGTGATTCATTTGAAAAGACAAATTGGTGCCAATCAGCTTGCCAGGCTTTGTGCTCATGAGTCCATTGCAGATGCAGACGTCGATGTTTTGCCGTGAGGGTGATCCTGTATAAAGGCACCCTGGCACGCAATCCAAGATGCAGCAAACGTCGACGAATTGACGAAGTCGACAGTAGTACACCTGTAGCTGTAGACCAACGTGTTGCCAACTGAATGGAGAAAGCTGTACGGCCATTCACTGCCAGGCGGGGCAGGTGTCGATCATCATTCGCTGACGTCACCTTCCGTAGTCCAGTGCCAGTTTTTCGAGTTGTTCGGTGCTCATCGGTCCACTGCTTCCATATCGCATCACTGTGGAACTGTTCCGCTGCACACAAGCTCCTATTGCGTGATAGGAAAATGCTCCTTCTTGAAGGCTGATAATCCTCCCCCGTTCAAACTCCGTAAGTTGTAGGAATTTCTCCTTATTGCATCGTGGCGGCATACATAGGTCTTTGTAAACGTTTGCCACTAACAATTAATCATTAACTATTTTCAACGTCTTGCTACAGCCCTCTATTTATACACTTTCAGCACCCGTTCAGAGGGTGCTGAGCATCCCATGAATGCGGAGTGGCTCTGAAACGTTATTATTTTACGTAACATCCTATAACTGATATTTGCTGAAAGTTCATTTAATTCTGATGATTCCTTAAGGTGTTGATATTCTTAAACAAGCAGTGTATAACGTACAAAGTATTGGGAAAATTTCTAAGGAGATAAGAATTCTACAATAGCTTGAAGGAAAAGCATGTACAATTGTTATTAGGGATAATTATAGGCGTAACCACGTCTGAACAAAGCTTACATATAAAAATGAATAAAAATAGTAACAATTGAAAATGTTGAAATCAAACTTTGAACAAGTTTTTAAATATACGTATTTTAAAAATGAAATTTTCCATGTGAAATGAATTATTAAAAAATATCTATATAATAATGATTAACTTCATTTGTCTAAGTAAATCTTTCCTTAGGATATTTTAAAAAATTTAAAGAGTTTAATCGTGTGACAAAGAAGATTTAAATTAATCTATGATCTTCAGTAATCTAAATGAATTAATTTAAGAAGCAGCAAAATTAAAAAAAAAATTGGTTGAATTTTTATCGGATGGAAAAAAAAGACCTCCAGACTATCTGAGAATTCTAATGATTCATACTTATTAGTAAAATTTTTTTAGTCTAACTTTGAAAATAACAGTTAAAATATTTTTTGGAAATTTATTATATCGAAATATTATTATTATATTTAATTAATATTATTATTATATTTTTTTATCGAAAATTAAGCATAAACGTGTTTAATTTACACAAGGGTTTCTTAAATGAAAAGGGACGAAAGGTTCTGTTGGTATAAAGGAAAACTTTATTCGAAGTATACATCGTAGGCCTGAGCGAAACTATCCCATTGATTAACGAGCTGGAGCATTTCTTGTTCCCAGAATTCCTTTGGCCTTGACAAAACCCAGACCTTTAAAGTGTCCTTGCTTCGTCGTCCGAGTTGAAGCACTTTCCTTTCGGTCAGGGGACTAAGAACAAGGAAATCACATGGCGACATGTTCAGGCTGTAGGACTGATGGTAAAGCTATTCCTACTTGAACTTGGCCAGTACCGTGAGTGAGACCCTAGAGACGTGTGGACACACGTCATCATGGAGCAGAACCACACCCTCCGTGATGAAATTAACGGCTGGCCAAACACCTTTCGTTGTCAGAAATCAGATAACACCTCGGTGCTTCTCAACCATCGAATGTTTCAATGTGAACTCCAGTGGGGATTTACAAGGCTGACGTGGCGCGTAGACTCCATACGGTACACGGGTTGAAACTCAACCTTCAACACGCTATCTGGAATTGGGTATGGTTGGTATTGTGAACTTTGCTTGGTGGATAGGAGGTGGGGCTTCTGGAGGAAAGGACAAATGAGGAGGCTTGTAAAGAGCAATGCTTAGGTGACTGGTGTTGGGGCTTCTGATTGGCTGGTGCGAGTGAGATTTGGAGTTAGGAGAGAAAAAATTAAAACTTTTGAAATAATATAACTATTGAATTTCATTTAGCTGGGAAGGTGGAATCTTTAATGAGAATTAACTTTTAAGAAATGTATTATCCAAAAAAGATTCTACTAGTAGAAAAGCTTTTTTTTATCCGACTTAGTTGCTTTAGGAGCTAAGAGAAATTGCAGTAATTTTGGCAGCTTTTTTAGCAAGGTCGGATGGAATTTTGAATAAGTCGAATAAATGAAATATTCTTGAAACGTTGTTAGTTTCTGAAGTGGAGAATCCTTGGGTTTGGCTTTGCTCATCATTTTGATTTTAATTTTCACTGCTATTACAAGGTTTGTTATGGAAGTGGTTCAGCTAACAATGCTAGCGAAAGAAATTCCTCCAAATACATTATTGAGTGTGAGGGGTTTTCTATTTCTTTTGGGTTTAGAAAGCTTAGGGTATTTAGTGTAGTATGAGGTATGTTTGTATGTCTTAGAATTAATGCAAAGGGATTCTCCTGCCTTTGATAAATTTGGCAATTTGTTGTAAGGTGCTCCTTAACGCACTTTAAGCATCATGGTTTCAAGTGACAATTGGCTGCAGTATGATAGAAATTGTTGCAGTTAAAGCACTGAATGATACCTCTAATGAGGTATGCCTCGACTTAAACCTGCATGTCGCCTAAGTGCGTAAGGTTGAAAATGAAATCATTATTATAATTCCTGGGGAGATTTACTAGCAA
>BMAV01015574.1:78942-109630 GCA_019973955.1 Trichonephila inaurata madagascariensis | reverse complement strand
AAATTCATACTTCACTATGTTTTACTTTTTACCACTTTTGTATACAGAAAAAATTCCTTTTAGTTTATATTTTTTTTAAATTTTTTTTTCTTTTTTATTCTTTGTTTAATTTATTTGAGAGGGATTAGATAAAAATTTGGAACCATTTTCATCAGTCCTCTCATTTTAATTACGTTTATAACTGAAAAAAAGCTACTATACTCTTGAAACTAAACTTTATATTTCACTGCATTTTACTTAAATATGCCTGACTAATTAAAAATTTATATTTCTTTTCAGAACAAGCTTCGCATTAGAATGTTTGTTTGTTTTTCAGAAAATTTCAGAATAATAAAATTATAATCTATAAAGCCTAATAGCATATATATATTGATGCAGGTGCAGTATATACCGTGGACAGGTAGTTTTCACAGTTCCGAAGGGTATTTCAAAAGAAAAAGCTGTAAAAAAATTTTAATCTTAGTAAAAATAAATAATCTCTAATGTAGAACATTTTGAAAAAATTACCTAAATTTTCCCGCTATATAATTATTTAAATTTTTAAAAGTGTTATTAGTTAAATAGTTTGAAAAAATCAACTGATATAGTGTAATACGATCAAAATGCAGCGTGGAAAGTATTACTTTTCACGTTTATAACTAAATTATTTTTAACTTATTTTAAAAAATATAGCTTATCATTTATCGCAAAAATTAAACTATTCTTCTTCCCTCAAATATAGTTCGAAGAGAAGAATACCTCATTATGCATAATAAAATATATAAAATAATGAGACTGCCCACTTACACATCAATAATTCATTTTAAATTTATTTAAAAATTAGAAGTTTTTCTACCACATACTTCCTTGAATAAAATTCAGTTCAACTATCTCAAATTTGACAAACTTTTTTCGCTATTCTATTCAAATATTGATCTGTCCTCAGAGTATGATTGAGTAAAATTTTGAAGTTCGAAACATAATGGGGGATTATTGCGAAGGAAATAAATGTTATCATGACTCTTAAGAGCCTAGAGTGAACAAGACAAATGAGCTTAAATTGATTATTTCCTTCTGGAAATGGGTACATTTCCCCTTAATATTTCCATCTTTTCCTGAAGAATCATTTCACTTTGATGTATTTGCTTACTACTAATTATCAATTACGAGTTCCGGGAATTTTGTTTAAATTTATCTCTTTTTAAATTTGCTAACATTAGCAATAATGATAGATATTCTGAACGAGCGACAACTGAATTCTGGTATCTAGTGCCGGAAATTATAAAAATGCAGGAATTGATGAACATTGCTTTTACTTATGGTTGTCCAAAGATGAATTTTATTACTTTTGTTACGGGTGAGCGAGCAAAACACTTAATGAGATTTATGTGAGTAAAAGAGAGGCAGTTTTGTAACATATTATTTTTGGGCTGCAGAAAATATGAGTTCATTACCAGGATTCATTTTTTTTTCTTGATAGAAACTACTTTTTGTATCCAGGCATGTATAGATAATTATAGAATGTATTACATAATGCGAATAGAAATGTTTATTTTAATATTAACCAAAATACCTTACTAAGTATTGATGAATCAGTATAGCTTAAACTAAAAAAAAAAACAGTTATTATTTTCTTAAATTTTATGAATTTATTTACTTTATATTTTTATTTAAATGCAATGTCCAAAACAAAACATAAGTTTAATACCTCTGAGACTTTATAGAGAATGAGTGAGTGTTTTTATCAACGTCGCTGTATACAGTATCATGAGGACTATTGGCTAGTTTCACGAATCGGGGATCACAGGTGTAGGGGTGGGGTTCAGTGAAAAAGCAGACATGATCTAAAAATAGATGCAGTTATTTCTATATCTAACACTTGTGATACTCCGTAGCCTGGGGCTATCATCTCTTCATCATCCATGCGACCTATGTTTGAGAGAATGAAAGATTGACCACTAATACTTTCCGTAATTAAAATTAGTATATTATGGTCTCAATTTATATTCAGCAAAACAAAAATAGTCTAGGAGGCTTATGATCAGGAGTGATGCAACATAAATAGTAATTCTAACAAATAGCACACTAAATCACCGAATCTATATTTATAGATGATTTCCTAACTTACAAGAATCCGCTCTAGTATTAAAGCTTAAACTAAACTGTCTTATCGCTATTTCCTCGGCGAACAGCTACAGTCATTATATCGTCAATATATTCTTTGAACCAACTTGATCCGGCTAAGGGATAATCTTCTGATCTCAGACCCATTTAGAAATCAACTTCACTGGCACTATTAGACCGACTCCTAGAACTTCACTTAGAGCTTCACCTAGCGCTTCTAGAACTTCTAACTCTCAACGGGAATACTAACGTTTCAATATATACAATTCCTAATTTGCATAACCACGTTCTCTTCTTGGGTTGGTTGGAAGAATTGTTATTCTGGCCCCAAAGGTATACCAAGAGGATTATTAATAGAAGTACCGATAAAGCCTCGTCACACACTTCATGAATGATATACAGCTGTATTATCTAACCTTAGAAGAAACCGTAATTTCTAATTTTTGATCTAATTTATAGGACTATTCAAAATGACTTAACTGAAATCAGAGCTCCTTACACCAGTCCTTTTCGAACCTAGATAGCTCGATACAACTCAAATGTTATTTCCTTTCCTAACTCCTCGTAGATTGTGAGATGAATACTAACTTCTGTCCACGCGACTTTCCAGTCACAATCCACATTCTATTATTCCGAGATTTCACGATTAACCTCATACACCCCAATGTCAGGTTTTAAATAGCATTTACATTTGAATAAATTCAAATCATCTCTACGGAAAGCGGTTTGATAACACATGAGTTGGCACTTTCTCTCCAAACTATCACACCATGCCAATGTGACAACTTTGAGTTGTGACAAATTTAATGTGCATCTACCTCTTTCATAAGGATCACTACGGCTCGAACCCATGAAACGATGACCTCAAGTTAATGACCATACAGAGATTAATTTTAACATTACGTTTTATAAATTAAATTAAATATCTTTGATAAAATGTCTTTTTTTTAAGTAGTCGTTAAGGATTTGAGCTCTATGATGCATTATCATATATTAAAATAAAAGTAGGATCAACGTCAGTAGAGCTTAATCCTACAGAAAGTCTTAGGATTTCATTCCGATACCGAACAGCCTCCCCAGAAACCCATCAAAAGACTTGCAGGTCGGAATGATATTCCAACACAATCCCTACCCATATTATGATGTTTTCGTTTCAAAAATCGTGATCCTCAATGATGTTCTATGACTGATTGCGTATGCTTTGTTCTCTACAAACCATTACGGGGTTGTCCTCTGGTTACAAAGCAAATCTTCACAGAACATAATGATAATCCGGTCAGGCACGGAACAATTACAATGCTAAAACTGCGATCTTGTCCTTTTGAAATGAAGAGATTGAGGAAAATATACCCATGGTACCAATGCTTACAATTTATGCATGTGTCGCCTTACACTCATGGTAATGAAAGATATATTCTACAAGTGGATGTTAATATATAGATATCACAGTTCTGGAAGTTGTGCTCTTCAATCCTCCCCTTGGCTATATAACTACAATATATCAATCTTTCATGGGTGTCATTTCCTTTGGGTGACCAGACACACATCTTCAGACACTTGCTTTAGCTTATTTATAATTGATTTCATAAACGTAAAATTATGGAATGATGAATTCTGAGAAAAGAAACACCATATGTGATTGATTGACTTTTAGTGTGATTGATTATAATTTGTCCAAGGGAACACCAGCGTTCTCTGTCTGCCAATCACCTTCTGGAAGCCATAAAAGCACGTCAGTGTTGAAAACTAATCGGATGATAGTTCTAAACACTTTATAGCTATACTCTTACATGAAAATCCTCTAATTGTTCAAAATGATAGTTTCTCACACGACTATCTTTGTGTAGTATATTTCTGAACGTGAAATTGTGATTAGCTGTTACATAACATATTTATATACTTCCACCTATCTCTGCAGTGAATTACAACCTCTTAATTTTAGATTGATTTTCATCTGGATTAACATTCTTCTCCCAGCTTAACTTTTGGTAGGGGGCATGTATGAATATATATATATATATATATATAAGCTAGTGATGAGACAAATACAGTCGGCTCTCTATATAACGAAGTCGCTAAATCCCGGAAAAGAGTTCGTTATATATAAATACGTTATACAGAGGTTCATCTTTTAATATACTTTATAAACCACATAAAAGAAATTTTAAAGTCATAAACACCATATATTAGAAAAAGTAATTATTCACATCTTCTTTTATATTAATATATGTTTATTTTATATATCTTACCCATCAAAAAGGAAAGTAAGAAAGAAAAACTGCAAGGAAAACAAGAAAAAAGAATGTCGAAGAATTCACTGTATTTTCAATGTTAAGAAAAAAATGTTATACTAAATTTAATGAATTTTAAGGACATTTTATAATTTAAAGCATAGAAGAGTAATTTTACACATACATAATTTTATAATTAGAACACGGGGACTCAGAACAACTCCACAGGGTGAAAGAGGATATCGAAGATGTTTCTTGTGAACTGGGCAATGGGGGTTAAAGGCTGCACTTCTTGGATGAAACGTCCAGAACTCTATGGCTCTCGGCAAGTTAGGATCTAATAAAACCAGTTCAAGATTTATGACCACCATGAAATGTCTTAAAGAGAGAATAACTTGAAATTTTTCCAGAAATACTTTTAAAAAAAAGGGAGAACAAAAATTGAATCACAAAAGAAAAAGTTCATTATATAGAAAATGCACTTCGCTATAGAGAGTTTATTTTTTGAAGAAAATCGTCAAAAGTTCAAGGTTCCTGGGAAAAGTTCGTTATATCGAAAAATTAGCAATATAGAGGTCCTTTATATAGAGGATCAACTGTAATTTATTTTGTTAATTAGGGTTTGTTTTAGTTTTCAAGATCTCAACCACAAAATTGAAATTAATTCGCCCTTAAATTATGCGGTAATGAAATTTATTTTGTCACCAAATAACTGAGACTGATTATTATACACCAAACATAAAAGAAACGATTTGTTCATTGATAAAATTTTAAGTGGGAAATTGATAAGCTATTTCTCTGATACAGAACTTAATATCTATATTTATACCGCAATAATTCAGAATCTAAATACATTTCTTTATGAATTTTTCATTATTTAATTATGACTTTTGAATGTTACACAATAATCAGTGGTTCAATAAAACTTTTAAAAACTAAATAAAATCCAAATATATTTGCTTAAAAATTGCTAGATAATTTATATAATAGGATTGAATTAAAGATGTTTACGGCTAATGTTAAGGAATAGGACCCGAATTCAGAATTTTTTTCAGATATAATATATAGTACTCAAACATTAATATTATATTCTGGCTTCACTACCTTGGAGAAAATCCCTTAATTTATGTATACTACTTATTTTTATCCGAGTTGACACACTTTTTCTTTTATAAAATGTGTTAGGCATTTTTTTCTCCTATACCACAATACCAAATAAGCTATATCCTTACATGTTAAAAAGAAAACTAATTATTTATTAAATATTTTTAAATTTTAAAAGCACTATATTATAAAAAAAAATGCACGATTTACAATATCACATTTTTTTTTTTTATTTTTAGTTTAACATTTTAATTAACATTTGCATAAATTTTCTCTGAGTATTTTTCCTCCACATTTGGTGAAAGTGTGTCTTATATTCTCTAAAAGCTCTAACTTATTATTTTTACCATTTTAAGTCACATGAGTGACTAATTTTCTTCCACCTAATACAAATACTGAAAATCCACATTGCTTGGTATATATTATATGTGATTGATAATTATTTTTAATTTTAATTTTCTGAAAATTCTTTAGTACCCCATATTTGTTTATATAATATAAATTTCATTAGTTATCCTTTTGCTATTTAATATTGAAAAGATAAATTAATTTATAATGCTTCAATATTTTACTTTAGTCATCATATTTAACATTCTCTTTTAAACTAAATTTAGCCATTCGTAATTATTGTATTAATCAATAAAGCAGAAAGATTTTACAAGGATTAAATTTGAATTAAATTGAAATTAATTAGATTAAATTGGAATATCAGATTTAAAGCTGTAATTTAAAACCCCATTACTTAGATTAATGAGATAATTCATGAAAATGTATTTAATGACTTATTTGAAGCAAATTAGCAGATGTGTGTAGTAAATTAATTAATATATTTAAATATTTTTTTTCAATAATCGCTAATAGTTTATAATTAATTAAGAATAGTGAGAGAGAACGCCTCATTTTCCAAGTTTAAATATACAGAGTTATCAGGAAAGGGAAACCCGATTTTAAAAAATTATATTGTTGAAACTACTGCACAAATTACAATAAGTTATACATGAATGTAAAGCAGTGCTTCTCAAAGTTTCAATATTCGCGACCCAATATTCAATCATAATTTTCATCGCGCCCCCCTCATACAGTAACAATGTATTGCATTCAATAATACTATATTTTGATGCTAAGACTACGATACGACTTTAACCTCTTAAGTGCCACCTGCGCATATAAACGTCTCACTCAAGTGCGCTAATGGCACCGGGCGTATATATACGTCTTTTCGAAGTACGATCTTTTCTGTGGACTGTTATGTATAAAATAATTCCGAAAGCTTTGAAATTGAACAAAAGGAACTTGACAGTGTTTGCGTTGAATTTACTCATTTCAGAGGCTCTTTTTTATTGCTTTTACTTATTCCTTTTCTCCCCTTAGCTTTTAATTGGCAGTTAAGGGATCTGTTATAAACCGTACAAATTATCAAGATAAGTGTTAATTTTTGTATATAATTTTATATATGACAATCCCATGGGTCACTGGTAATGATTAAACTTGTTCTTAATTTAGTATTGGTAAATTAATTCTAAAATGCATCGTGTAGCACTGATATATTTATAAGTGCAATACTCAGTGTAAATGTGTATTTTATTTTTTATGTCAGAATGTATTTTGTTTGTTTACTTTCAGTAAATTAATAATTTTTTTAAAAATAATCTTTTGTTTTTGACTTTTCAATAAGCTCTTGCCCCCCTTGTAGAGTTGTCACGCCCCCCAAGGGGGGCGTGCCCCACAGTTTGAGAAACGCTGATGTAAAGATAAATATATCAAGTTTTTTTCCAACCAATGATCAGCAGGTTGCAGCACATTGAAGTTAGCTATGCTTAAAAATTCAAACATGGCAAAAATAACAAAGAGTTTTTGCCTGCAACAGTTGCTCCATGCGAACTTGAAATGCCCCAGAAAAAGGTATGGAAAATTTTACAAAAATAATTATATTTCTAGCCATACCATTGGCAATTGATATGGCAAGTAGGAAAAGACAAAGGATCCTCTCTCGGGGTTAGGTAAGTTGGGTGCTAATATAAGGATATCACCTCCGTGCCTAGAGATGTGATAGAAAGAGAAGGAAGACTAGCCATATTGAAAACCACTTAGTTTACTTGCAACACAAACAACAACACAAGTTCGATCAATCAAAACTAAGAGATGCACCCAACATAAACAATGTGACGACAATTAACGAGGTACGCGAAGATATGAGAAGACTTTAATTACCAATACCACTTACTTCAATTCAAGTACACTGTCTTCCGAGCTATCTAATCTATATTCAATCTCCAGTGACAAATCATCCCCTTAATTGTTACAATTATCAAATGCTAATTATCTGCATTACACTTGAAATCTGATTAATCACACTAACTCTCTCGCTCTTTCTAACTTGAAAGCCTAGACTTTATATAGTAGTCTTAATTTGCATGTTCACGTTCTCTTCTTCAGAGGGAGCGTTCTAATAAAATAGTTTTTAAGGACCAAAGATTCCCCAAGAGGATTTGTTAGTGAGAAAGTTATGGATAGAGCGATGTGCAGTATTACGAACCTTTAATAAAGTGATGCCTCAAAATGTATGGAATGAACTGGATTGCAGATTAAACATCTACCTTGTAACAGAAGGGCCATACATCCATCATTTGTAATTGAAAATAAACTTTGTATATTTCTCTTTACATTTATGTATCACTTATTGTAATATGTGCAGTAGTTCCCATAATATGATTTTTTAAATCGGGTCCATCTTTTCTGATTCAAAAATTTGCAACATATTTATATTATTATTGCTAGTATTCGAAGACTTCGGTAAATCCTTTTATGTTATTCAGACTATTATTCAATGTCATTACGATGAATACAGGTATATTTATTCTTTTCAACAGAGCTGAGAAAGACACATTATATGAAAGTTAAATAATGAAGTGGTTAAATGGAACAATATGCTTTATAAAGCGTTTTTATGAAAGCTGAATATTATCAGTATACCTAATAGTTATACTAAGGATTATTTTTATAGAAAAAAAGTAAGGAATATATAAGAAAATATATAAAAAAAAAACAAGTAATACAAAAAAAATTAAATCAATTCCTACTTAGATCAACAAAGAAAAATTTTATTTTAGCTACTATTTATTAAATAGTTACAAGTAATATAAATATATATATGCATAGGACAGAATCACAACATTAAGAGGTAATTAATTTTTATTAATTATCATTTTCGTATTGTCATCCAAAACAATAGTGTGTATAAAATTTCAGTTCAACTGAATGCTTTAAAACGTGAGAAAAAAACCTTTTCAAGTTTTGACACAAGTCGCCAAAAATGATGCAAACGTGGCTGTATTTGTAATTCTTTAAAAAATTAGTTTTAATCAACTAATTTTTATTAATTACAATTAAATTATTCTATTGTCATCCAAAATAAACATGTATATAAAATTTCAGCTCAATTGAGCGCTTTAAAATGTTTTTTATTAACGATTGAAAATTCCCCCAAGATAAATAAATAAATCTATAGAGATTGTGAGCTAATAGTAGGAATTGTGAAAAAAGCTCCAAAAGATAATATTAGAGATGTTAATATGTTAATTACAAAAGAGAATGTCAAAAATAAAGTAAGATTATGTAGCTGTTCGTTACATAAAATGTGCTCTTTTTAAATCAAAGTAAGAAATAGTCTATAAAGGAAACAAATCTTGAAACTTCTTGATCGTTGAATTTATTAAAACCAGATAAGCGTAATTGTATAAAGAATTACGTTTATTTATTTTTCTTGAAAAATACCTCTTTCTAAGGAGTCTCAAATAATCAAGTCCTAATAAGTCAATAGACCAAAGTAAATAATCCTAGGATAACCATTAGATGCTGTTTAGATAAAAAGTCAAAAGTTTTGAAAATGTGACTTCATTATTTCAAATAATTCATATTTTAATTTACATTAAATGTATTGTATTTTTTTATAAAATACACTTGATGCAAGTAACCATTTTAGAATGAATAAATGTTTTTACTCAATAAAAAGAAAAGAAGGAGACGAAAATCAATGCATTAAAAAGAAATATTTTACTATGTCCTAATTTCGATAAAAATATGTTTCAATCCAAAATGTCAAAAATTAATGCTTTTGGTCAATAAGCTAATAAGAGTTACTTAGGAATTAAAAGGACGGAAATATGAAAATACCGAGCCTACTAATTATGTTGTTGTGTTTTTTTTTTTTTTTTTTTGATTTCGGATGTTTTAAAACAAAAATCAAATTCCACTTATTAGTACTTATTCCATTCTGTTTAGATATATACTACTAACAATAAATAATATTAATATTTCACTTACAAATTCAAGCCCAGAATGAGCAAATATTCCAGATTGAAAGAGAGCATGCAAGAGAAAAGAGGATAAAATGGAATAATCGAGTAATGCTGCGATCTGATGATGTTGACAATAAAATCCGAGGCATGGCAGAATACAGGAGTCGTAATGTTGGCATTTAGCTCAAATATAACAATATATTTGTATATACTTTCTATGTGCAGCCATGACATCAGCTTACTAGTTACCACAGGTACCATTGATAAAGGATTTAGACAGAGGTATCTTTGATCGAGATGCTCTACTTCTCAGATTATTTCTCATGATTATCTCTTTTCGGATTATATACTTATGAATAAAAGAGGAATATATTTGATAAGTCTTAAATTTTCTCGTGTGTTTTAGTAGAATGAAAATAGTTAAATACTCAGAAATGAAGTACTGCAATAAATTTAACCATGAGTTAACTCAATAAGATGTGTTTGTAAAGATTTTCTTAAGAACTGATTACAGTGAAATTTTGCTGTGAAACTAACGATTTTGAATAATTTACGTCACATCGATAGCTCAATTATTAAAATCATTCTCGTTTTAACTAGTTATTATATCGTATAATAAAAGACAGAATTTTATTTTTAAAAGTTTAATTCATTCTTTTATTTTCTCTTATCAATAATTATCCAGTTTATTTTGAAAGTCTTGTGTGTGTGTGTGTTTACAACCATATTGGTAAGGTTGAATTTTAATATCTTTCAATGTGCCATATAAATATTGTTCAAATGAGTACTTTCGTACTAAAAATATATTTAATTAATAACCAAATTTCATTCATTTGTTTTGTTTATAATACTAACTTGTTATAATATAACTTGTTAACGCAATCGCTTGAGTTATTAGTGCGTTCTATATTTAATGATACATTATAATATATCTAATGCCTTAAAGGCATTGAAACTAAGTAATATAGTTTTACAATAATTTCTATCATTTAATTTTTTATTATTTTGTATTCAATTCGGATTTATTTCAAAGTTTTCAATGAAGAAGGTCTTATAAAGTGACTCAATGTTTCATTCTTCAATATTTAAGTACAAAATCAGAAATAACACATTTTAAAGAAAAAAATTCGCAAAAAATTTATTTTAAGATAAGCTAAATTACCGATAGATTTCAGATATTTTAGATATCAATTTTCTAATGGAAATAAGCTTCAGATAGAAATTTATTAAAGATTTTGATAGGCTATGTTAAATTTGTGACCTTTTTCTGCCAAAATGTAGGTTTTAGTTACAGTGCCACTTAAGACCTGTCTTGTAGAGGGGTAAACTCTATAACAGTCCCTCTATTGAATAGTAAGTAATTCAATACATAAAGCAGAAAAATTAATCTTTATAAAAAGTAGTTATTTCCTCAAGGGGAATAATAAGGAATTCTCTGAAAAATATTAATTTAAATATACGTTTTTTCTTTTAAAATTGTCTGTAGGGTAAAAATCTAGGTTGAAATTATATTAATGAGATTGTATGTATAATAAAAGGATCATTTGCAAATACCAAAGTCAAATTTAAAGTTATTTGTAACTCAAAGCATAAAAGTTCTTTTTCTCTTTGACAAACCACTTATTTTGCAGAAAATATTTTGGTAATAAAGGTAAAGAGAAGGAATTACACAATTGCATTTTCCCGTGTGAGCAAAGGAGAAAAGATGAATATAACTTCTGCTTCTCCTTTCTACTTTTAAATAACTAGAGCAAGAAATCTTCTTATTTACGGCTCTGAAGATTTATTTCCATCCAGTTCATCTACAGAAAGGTTGGCTTTATCACGCAGAACACTTTTAATATGGATTTTGAAAAAAAGACAGACTGAACTAAAAATTTCTTTTCTTTGCAATAAATTTCTGAAAGTAGCGTCATTTTCTAATATTCGTATTTTATCCTGAGTATTTCACTTATGATTTAATATCGGAAATGTTCCTTGCAATACGAAACACTCCGATAATATTGGAAATTCTAAGAAAGATTTCTTATAAGTCAGAGCATCAAAAAGTGGAAGAACTCGTTTGAACCGAAAGAAGAATATATATAACGATATTCCTCTCATAATTTGGGCTATAAATTGAATTTTTACGAAATATTTTCTCATGTTTGAAAATCATCCTCGGTTAGAACGTTTTAATAAAAATAAAAATATTGTAAGGACCATATTGACTTTTCAGAAAGAAATTAGATGCTAAAATTTTACTAAGATATTGTTTCTGTTTCAATTTTAGTCATTGTAATCTATTAAAGTATTATTTTTGAAAGAATACAAGATTAGTATTTTTCACATTCTGAAATTTTTTCTTAAATATCCTTTTCATTCTTGTTAACATTTTCATTATACCTTATCTTGTGAATTCTTTCTTTGATAAACTCTCTAATTATTTTTTTTCTACTAAGATATTGTTTCTGTTTCAATTTTAATCATTGTAATCTATTAAAGTATTATTTTTTGAAAGAATACAAGATTAGTATTTTTCACATTCTGAAACTTTTTCCTAAATATCCTTTTCATTCTTGTTAACATTTTCACTATACCTTATCTGGTGAATTCTTTCTTTGATAAACTAATTATATATATTTTTTTCTATTCATGCCCACAAATAAAAAGTATAGAATATTTAATGCTTTTCAGTTAGTGGTTTTTTTAATTAAATCTTATCATTTAATTTTATTTTTAACAAAATTAATCCATTAAAGTATAGTTCTCTCGCTCGATTGTCCCTACTTATGACCAGACCACGGTTATGATCTCCTGGCATTGTATTTCTCATGGATTTGACTCCTGGTGTCAGTAAATATCTACAAATTACAGAGGAAATGTTCATTATACCTGTTGAGACTCCAAGTCCTCACATTGGTTTAAAAGGAAATTTTGGAGAGGGGGTGCCAGTTTAGGTGTCATCATTATTTGGCCAGGTTCAAGCTTACTGAAATTGTCTTCAGTAGTCCTTGTTAAGTTACATAGAGTGATGATGTTAATGAACTATTACTCCTCCATTTACGACCACAGCAAAATCGAAAAGACCTCATTCGCGAATCCCAATTAATCCACTTTCATTAAAAAAATATCTCAGTTTTCAGAATTAGAAATTGTTAAATTCTTTCATTAAAATCTACCTCCATTTGTAAAAACAAATGTTTAATCAAGATTCTCAATGAATTCAATTGATATATTTCTCATACATAAACTGGTTAAAGAATTAGAAAACTCAAGATAAATATTTTATTGGACCACCATTTGCTTGGATAACTGCTCTGATTCATTTGGGTATCAAGTCTACATGCTTTTGGAGTGCATTTACGTCCAGAGAATGTCTTGTTTTGGCTATGCGGCTTTTTAGAGCCAAATCGTTCTTTCACATGTATGGTAATCAAAAGTACCGCTAAAGCAGGTGTAATTTTAGGCTTTTGCGATATATTTAGAAAGAATATACAATCAGATATGTGATATGGTTGCTCTATGGTGACCATATCTTTGATTGTCAGCGTAAATTAGAGGTGTGGGATTTCCAAAATGATCAGACATTTTAAAATTCTTAATACGACTTTATTAAGAATATAACTTAAATTTCGAATGATTTAGATAATTTTAATAAGTGAGAATCTAATAAACCCAACACACAGCGATAGTTAAACCGAACCACGTAATTTAGACCACTTTATCTAAATATTCATATTATCCGCTTACTCTCAATTCTGATAATATTACAAGTCCTAATATCAAATAATCAGTCCTACCTTAATCCAAAATAAGATTCTATCACGGTACTGAGACTTCTTGGCGCGCGTGCAATGGTATGCACCTTGTATCAATGGCTGAATATCTCGGTAACTTTATGATAGGCCGTCAATTCACACTCGTATCTCTTCCAAACATAACTTTCCCTAAATTGCCATACTGCTTAATGAAACTTCTGTTCTTTTAAAAGCTATCTTATTTGCATTTCATAATCTTATTTTACTTCTTGGATTTTGGTTGGAAAAGATTTGCCATTAATCTTGGCCGTCAAAGAACCCAGAGGTTATGTTACAGAAAAGACGCATGAGCCCGTCACAGATATTTTTAACTATTATATATTTTAGACATTTCAGCTCCTGAAAACGAATTATTTGAATTACCTAACATTTTCATTTGTTAATTATTAAACTAATCCGTGTAAATTACTAAACATATTTGTGTGTTCAATTAAAAAGAAAAGAAAATCTTCCTAATAAATTAATTTTTTTCTGTTGCATTAAATAAGGCTTGATAGTTTTTGTGAACGTAAACAGCAATCGAGGTGCCTATCTTTCAAATTAAACTTTTTTACTATAAAAGTAATTCTTTATAGTGTTAAATACTAATTTAATTTTATCTTAAGTATCATTGAAAAAAGTATACATTACTTTTATTGTATTCTTTAAGTTAGAATTTTTTACCATCACAATTATTTACTGTTTACTAAATGAATGATTAAATCATACATACTTACTTTTCTACTATATGGAATAATATCACTTATAACAAACTAAATACTGAGGAACGCATCAAAGTACGCACTCAGAAGCACCCACATTTTGTAAGGCATAAACGTAAGCTTTAATTTAAATTGAAATCTTAAGGATGCCTCTGTGGCAAAATCGTATTTAGAAATCCAATTTATGATTAAGAATCTGTAATTACATAACTCATTTAAGTTCCTAATTCATTTAACTTTGAGTGGTAATTTAACCGAATTTACGAACTTCCTTTGAAGAATAAAAGTTCATGAGGTCTTTGATCCAATATAGTACTAAAATTAGAACCAAGTTAGCTACTGCCACTTCTATTCTTAATTATGAAGAATTTTGTCTATTATTGAAATATTCTTGTAATCTTACATCTAAAACACCACATTAAATAGTGTTTCAGCTATGCATTTTTATAGCTTATTGAAGAATCCTAAAGAATATTTTTCGAAGTTTAAATATATTTTTATGTACAAGGGCTGTTCAAGTGAAAATCTATGAAACGTCGCAACAACATAATCATTAATATATTTGCCTATTCTGCTATGGAAGAACGTGTCCGCGCATGCTCCGGCGTGGATCGGAGCATGCGCAGGAGAGAGCAGGGCTCTTATAAAGAGCACGGTTAAAATTTAAAATAACTTAGTGAATTTGAAACAGAATGTTGAGCATTCGCTTGAGCCTGAACCTGAAATCTTAACTCCTAAGCCAAAACCCTTACGCCCCATAATGCTTAAAATAGAACTAATTAACATGAACAACTTAAATTCTTCAATGAAAAGCTCCCCGAAATAAAAAGCAAGACACATCCGGCAAGACATCAATCTATTGGTAAACACCAGCAATGAATACTGATGTCTCACCCAGGCCTTGGTAAAATGAAACGACTTCAAATATTACACCATCCCTTCTAAAGGAATTAAACCCATAAAAAATCGTGATAAAATACTTGACGATTTTCACAAAAACTGATGAAACTCATTTCGATTTTAGACGACTTTGGCTACAGTGAAACCAGTTTTTAACCAATTTTTATCTTAAAAGATAAAAGCCCCCCCCCCCTTTCCATTTTTTCAAGTAAATCTCCCCAGGAATTATAATAATGAATTCATTTTCAACCTTACGCACTTAGGCGACATGCAGGTTAAAGTCGAGGCATACCTCATTAGAGGTATCACTCAGTGCTTTAACTACAACACACAATTTCTATCATACTGCAGCCAATTGTCAATTGAAACCAGGATGCTTAAAGTGTGTTAAGGAGCACCTTAAAAAAATTGCCAAATCAAGGAAAGGCAGGAGAATTCCTTTGCATTAATTGTAAGACATACAAACATACCGCATGCTACACTAAATACCTAAGTCAGATAAAAAAATCTTTTCTACTAGTAGAATCTCTTTTGGATAATTCATTTCTTAAAAGTTAATTCTTCTCTTTAAAGATTCCACCCTCCCAGCTAAATGTAATTCAGTAGTAAATACATTATTTCAAAAGTTTTAATTCTTTCTCTCCTAACTCCGAAGCTCACTCGCACCAGCCAACCAGAAGCCACAACACCAGTCACCTAAGCATTGCCCTTTACAAGCCTCCTCATTTGTCCTTTCCTTCAGAAGCCCCACCTCCTATCCACCAAGCCAAGTTCACAATACCAACCATACCCCAATTCCAGATAGTGTGTTGAGGGTTTGAGTTTCAACCCGTGTACCGTGTGGAGTCTAAGCGCCACGTCAGCCTTGTAAATTCCCACTGGAATTTACATTGAAAAATTCGATGATTGAGGAACACCGAGGTGTTATCTGATTTCTGACAACGAAAGGTGTTTGGCCGGCGGTTGTTTTCATCACGGAGGGTGTGGTTCTGCTCCATGATGACGTGTGTCCACACGTCTCTCGGGTCTCACTCACGGAACTGGCCAAGTTCAAGTAGGAATAGCTTGACCATCCGTCCTACAGCCCGAACATGTCGCCGTGTGATTTCCTTGTGCTTAGTCCCCTGACAAAAAAACAGAAAGGAAAGCGCTTCAACTCGGACGAAGAAGCAAGGACACTTTAAAAATCTGGGTCTTGTCAAGGCCAAAGGAATTCTGGGAACAAGGAATGCCCCAGCTCGTTAATCAATGGGATCGTTTCGCTCAAGCCTACGGTGTATACTTTGAATAAAGTTTTCATTTATACCCATAGAACCTATCGTCCCTTTTCATTTAAAAAACCCTGGTGTAAATTAGACACGTTTATGCTTAATTTTCGAAGTAAAATTTTCAAAAAATCTTTTAACTGTTATTTTCAAAGTTAGACTAAAAAAACTTGTATTAATAAGTATGAATCATTAAAATTCTCAGATAGCCTGGAGGTGTTTTCGTCTTTTTTTTTTCCCATCCGATTAGAATCCAACCATTTTTTTTTTTAATTTTGCTGTTTTTTAAATTAATTCATTTAGATTACTGAAGATCATAGATTGATTTAAATCTTCTTTGTCACGATTAAACTCTTTAAATTTTTTAAAATATTCTAAGGAAAGATTTACTTAACCCTCTAAGCGGTCTGCACATAAAGTCTTGCCATTCTAGAGATGCTTCAAAAATGCACCGCACATATTTTTTTTGCTTTCAAGTGGGGTTCTCAAAAGCGGTTGAGCCTTATTTTTAAGAATGCGGCTTGGCCGCTTTTGGGAATCTTGCTTGAAGGAAGAAAAAACATCTCTGGAATGGCGGAATTTTACGTGCAGACCGCTTGGAGGGTTAAACAAATGAAGTTAATAATTATTATATAGATATTTTTTTAATAATTCATTTCACATGGAAATTTTCATTTTTAAAATACGTATATTTAAAAACTTGTTCAAAGTTGGATTTCAACATTTGCAGTTGTTACTATTTTTATTCATTTTTATATGCATGTAAGCTTTGTTCAGATGTGGTTACGCCTATAATCAGCCCTAATAACAATTGTACATGCTTTTCCTTCAAGCTATTGTAGAATTCTTATCTCCTTAGAAATTTTCCCAATACTTTGTACGTTATACACTGCTTGTTTAAGAATTTCAACACCTTAAGGAATCATCAGAATTAAATGAACTTTGCAGCAAATATATCAGTTATAGGATGTTACGTAAAATAATAACGTTTCAGAGCCACTCCGCATTCATGTCATGCTCAACGCCCTCTGAACGGATGCTGAAAGTGTATAAATAGAGGGCTGTAGCAAGACGTTGAAAATAGTTAATGATTATTTGTTAGTGGCAAACGTTTACAAAGACCTATGTATGCCTCCACGATGAAATAAGGAGAAATTCCAACAACTTACGGAGTTTGAACGGGGGAGGATTATCAGCCTTCAAGAAGGAGCATTTTCCTATCGCGCAATAGGAGCTCGATGAGCACCAATCAACTCGAAAAACTGGCACTGGACGATGGAAGGTGACGTCAGCCAATGATGATCGACACCTGCCCCGCAGTGAATGGCCGTACAGCATCCTCCAGGCAGTTGGCAACACGTTGGTCTACAGCTATAGGTGTACTACTGTCGACTTCGTCAATTCGTCGAAGTCTGCTGCATCGTGGATTGCTTGCCAGGGTGCCATTATACAAGATCACCCTCACGGCAAACCATCGACGTCTGCATCTGCAATGGACTCATGAGCACAAAGCCTGGCACGCTGATTGGCACCAAGTTGCCTTTTCAAATGAATCACGCTTCAATTTGAGGGACATGATGGCCGCATTCGTGTTAGACGCTATGCCGGTGAATGCTGTCTTCCAGAGTGCGTTATCGAACGACATAGTGGTCTAACACCCGGTGTTATGGTTTGAGATGCGATTTCGTATCATGGGCGATCCAATTTGCTATGGATTGTGGGTAATCTCAATAGCAACGGGGACGTCCGTGAGGTGCAATAGCCCGAAGTCGTTCTCTTTCTTCAAGGCATCCCTGGAGCTATCTTTCAGCAGGATAATGCATGCCCACATGTTGCAAAGACTGTTTTCGAGACTTCTGTTCAGCCCAACACATGCACCTTTTTCTTTGACCTGCTTATTCGCCGGATATATCACCTATTTGACAAGTGTGGGATTTGGTAGTTCGGCGTCTCACTCGTGATCCGCGCCCTGCAGCTTCAAAAGACGAACTTTTGCTGCGCATACATGCAATATGGAATTCTCTTCCCCAGGCAGACATCCAAAATCTGTTTGACTCCATGCCACGTCGTATAGCAACACTTACTACAGTGCGTGGTGGCTACACCAATTACTGATTTCCGGCACTTAATATTATTTTTTTGCTCTGAAAATTTCGTCATTTATTTGTACTAATACAAGTCGTTTGTGCATTAAATTTCATTTAATTTTGATGATTCCTTCATGGCGTTGCATTTTTTTTACAAACTGCTGTTTATGATCTTGTATGTATTGTGGGAGAATCTTTAGTAAGGGATATTGCTAGCTGAAACAAAAAATAATTAATTTTCATAGATCATTTTTTCCCTATGGGGCTGCATATTGAAAACTATAAGTCTTTGCAGACACTACAATTCCCAAATAGAGAGAGCCATTTTTCATAGTAGCATCATCTAGTGGCTGCCCTCTCTACCACATATTTGGATTCTCGAATTAATTTTTAATTCATTGGATGCTAAATATTGTCTTGAATTAATTTTCCCTAAATTACCAATGTCAAATCGATACTCAAGGGATCATTTACATGCCACATAATCATATGGTATACGTGCCTACGATTTTCGCATCCACAGATAATCTATCGACTCTAGCCGGAATCGAACCCTTTGTTTTATGAAGAGGACACGCTAACTCTAAGCCACCGCGCCAACTTTCGTAGATTATATCATTTACAATACAAGATATTGTTCCCATTTTTCATAGATCATATCATTTATAAAACAGGAAATTTTTCAGATTTGTCTTAATAAAAATGTATTATTTTGGAAGCGAATAAGACGAACATTTGTACCTTTGAACTGAATTCATTGAATTGACAGGTATGTCCAACATAGCTTTCTTATAATAATTATTTAATTAATACCAAATCAAATGCTAACTAATCAAATTATCAAAACTAATGATTCTTCTCTCTGCATTGAATGTCAATTGACAGTCAATTAAAAGAAAGTTTAACCATCAAAACAAATATCATTCTAAAAATAAAAAGCAGGGGATGTAGAAAAGTGCAATCATGTATTCACAAGCGTTTGAGAATACAGGATGAAACGACCTATGAGAAAATTTACCATTTACTCTTATTACATCGAAAAAACCTTAAATCCGTGTGCTATATGAATGCTACACAAGTAGAATAATTTGTATCTGAATGTTAGCTTATATTTAATCTAGGACATAAAACTCGATATATTATAAGAGTTTATTTAATAGTAACAAAAATATTATTTGGAATGAACATATATAAGAAAAAAGCGAATACAATTTCTAAGTAACTAAACAATGTGTTAGAGAGCATAATCTATGTTTTTGCTTCTATTTACACCAGGGTATTGTAGTTCGATTGCTGTGGCAACATACTCGATAAGCTGTGAACTGCGTTAATTAGTCCAGAATAGTCTCTAAAGACTAGAACAATCTAGTACTATATCCAGACAACCAGTGCAGACGTGTCTGGAGTTAAGCTTATGTGTAGCCCATCACACAAGCTTACAACACGGCATTCGTATTTGGGTACGATTTCTTTTGACGGTTAGACTTCAGTACTAGTAAACTATGGCCCATTTATAGTACAGTGGTATGTACACAAAAATTTATGACCCTTTGTGTTGTCTTTCCTTTTATACAATCTCTATTTTTTTTCCTAATAAGACACTGAGTACTCACACGCATTATGTCCTTCTGCGAAATATCTTCAGGTATTTCAAACATTTCATAAGCAATTTTGCAAACTAGTCTCCTTCAAAGGCAGGTGTTAGATATGTTGTAAAGTGCCTCCAACTATCTTAAAAATCTATTGGCTTAGCTCAACAATTACAGAATTTAGCACTTCTGCAAAAAATAGTTTTTGCATCATGCGGGTGACATGTTGCATCCATTGCAGTGGCGAAGTGAAGCCTTATTGACTTTCATAATTTGTAATATTTGGACGCATTATTTTGTAATGCTATTTTGATTATTTATTTTTCTATATATGTTTATTTTATTCCAAATGTTTGCTGTAATTGGATAAATTTTCCCATAGCGCATCAATGCTTGTTTTTAGAGTGTAATAATATATTTATAAATATTTGTGTATCATATGTACTTTTATGAGTTCGTGTTTAGTTTTATATCAGATTGAAACTAGCAAATACTAACTGACTCATTCTTTTAGGATCATTCGAATGCATCTCGGATATTTTCTCTTTTCTTTATCAGGACTGACTATTGTCTAGAAAGAAGTAAGATTCCTGGGTCAATGTTCAGTACTTTGCCCTTAAATTAAGTTAACTAATGTGTCTGGATATCTTAGAAACCTATCTACAGATTTCTCAGTGTTTGAGTGGGAGTAAACAACAATCTTTAATTGACGTTTTTATTGAATTTATGTTCCTATATACTTCAATATAAGTGACCCAATGCTCTTTCATCTACTTTCTTTATATATATAAAAAAAATAGATATAGGATAATATTTCTTTTTTTTTTTTTTTTTTTTTTTTTTTTAGCTTTTTTTTATTTTTTTTTTTTTTTTTTAGAATATTTTTGTCAAAAATTTTTTATCTTATATTTAGCTTACTAAAATTAGGCATTCTTAAAATTACTCATATATTTTATTAAGTGCAAAGGACAATTTAATTATTCTTTTTTACATTAATAAGAATTAATCATTTTAACTGTTAGTAACTTTAAATTATTTCATATTAACTGTATACTGTTATTCTACACTTTTCAATATACTATATATTTATTTGTTTTCAAAACATTTCTGGATTCAATGCTTCTAAATTCATTATATATATTTTTTATTCCGTACATTTCTTCATTTGCATAATTTTTATAAAATAGCATTTATTTCAATGCGTATATAATTCTCCTTATCAAAAAAAATAATAAAAAACTACTTCCTTTAAATCTATATTTCCAATAAGTAAAAAAGTTAAAAGCCAAAATTTAAGCATTTTTTTTTATACAAATTCTTCAGTGTTTCTCATGTCCCCATTTAATTTTCTAAAACGTTTTTTACACAAGCAGATGTTAAACTATTATTTACCTTATTACTATTATTTACTATATTAATTTGTACCATTCTCTCTAGAGATCCAAATACACTTTTATACCAAATCATAACCAAAGGACAGTTTTCACAGTTAACAACTTAATTCGTCTGTTGTTCTCCAGATAGGGAGCATTTGTTTTCCATCCAACATGGTTTGAAATATAGAAAGAGTAAATCTAAATTTAACATAATTAAGTTTAAAAGAATTTCAAAGACCTATAATTATTGCCATATGAAAATTTCGAAAGTGATTCAAAAGTTTTTAGATTAGAATTTAATCAGGCCTTAAAATTAAGCGTTCAAATCTTTACCTAAATATTATGTAGCTTAATTTCAAAAGAAAATCTCATAGTGTATGGCCTATAAGGTATTTTGAACCATTTTAAATTAAAAAAGCTTATATATCCAGTAATTAAATCTATCTATAATTCATAAATCTTCTTTTAATTTACAAATAAACCAAAAGAAAACAGAAATAAAACTTCACGAAGCAGACTTTTACTATACAGACTGAGCTAATTTTTGGAAGCTTTGATTTTCTTAAGGTATCCGAATACGTTGAAAATGACCATATTCGATCAAGACATATATTTTTGTGTTTTACATTATTGAATAATGATGCTTTTGGCTTTACAAAACATACTTTGTTTTGCTTCTATGCTTCCTATAGAGGCCAAGTTACAATCAATTTTATAAAGTTAGAAAAACTGAAAGTGGGTCTTTGATCTACCAAACTTGGGCATTTTAATTGCTCAAAATCTATCACGGCGAGTCTGATAACTCAAATAATTGCAAATGTATTTCTATAAAACTTTTTGAACCTGATATTTATGTTATTTTCTAGAGAATGTACTCATATATTTCTTTTCTTATGAATACTTTCTAAGTTGTGGCTTGTTATTTAAATAATGGTCTCATAAAGAATGTCTCACATGCTTACTCGATCAGCTCTAAAATTTTCAAATTTTAAAAAAGTATTAATATTTTAGTACATTTTCTATATAAATGCATCTAATTTGTTTTAATAACACTTTTATTAAGTGTATTACGTTTTCTGTAATTGCTTTGAAGTTTTTCAAAAATATTGCTAAAATTTCACTTATAATAGTGGTTTTTGAAAATGTTAGGCAGTTAATTGTAAATATTGCTGGTTAAATATTAGTTTTTATTGGTATTGAACCCTAAAAAAGCATTTATAATGTTTAAATATGCTATTTTATTAAAAAGTACTCCGAACGTGTTCGGATAACTTAAATATAGGATTGCAATATCTACAATCCAGCGTAGATGAAAATGTCACATTCGAAGAGAAGAAACTACGAGGTATGTTTTGATAGATGGGAATGTTTCGAAAGGATTATATCTGAAATCATTAACTAAATACTTTTTATTAGAAGCCGTTACCTAACCGCTTCTCTAGATATTTATTGATGTTGAATGACAATATAGTACACCAGTGCTTCTCAAAGTTTCAATATTGGCGACCGAATATTCAACAATAATTTTCATCGCCCCCCACCATCTTACAATAACAATGTATTGAAATCAATAATACTTTGACGCTAAAACTACAATACGACCTTACCTCTTAAGTTCCACCGACGTATATAAACGTCTCACTCAGACTAAGCGTTAATTTCTCTGGACGTATATATACGTCTTCTCTGCACTGCTATCCATATAATTATTCCAAAAGATTTGGAATGCAATAAAAGGACTTTGACAATGTTTGCGAAGGATTTACTTATTTCCGATTATTTGCTCTTCTTTATTCTTCACCCTCCCCCTCCCTCTTAAACCACATACTCGCTCCTACTTGGAAAACGAATCTATCAAATTTTAATCGGCAGTTAAAGGATTAATTATAAGCAGTAAAAATTATAAATATAAATGTTAATTTTAGTAAATAACTTTATACATGACAGGCCCATGAGGTCACTGGTAATTATTAAACTTGTTCTTAACTTAGTATTGTTAAATTAATTATAAAATGCATTGTGTAGCACTGATACATTTATAAATGTAATATATCAGTGTATATAAATGTGTATTTTATTTTTTATACTATGTCTGAATATATTTTGTTTGTTTACTTTCAGTAAATTAATAATTTTTTAAATAATCTTTTGTTTTTGACTTTTCAATATGCTAACTCCCCCCCCCCAACTCGTAGAGTCGTCACGCCCTCCAAGGGAGGCGCGTCCCACAGTTTGAGAAACGCTGTAGTACTCTAAAGCTAGTGATATCTAAGTCATATCATAAAGATTTCAGTTGTCTTAGAAAACATTCTTATAGCCTCTGCCTCTTGATCTAAAAATGTTTGGGGTTGGTTGTGACTTAATTAAAATATCTTTCAAATTTTAGGTATCCTGCTGTTTAAATTGAATTTTGGAACATTTTGAATATTTCAAAACAAACTAAAAAAGTATTTAGTAATATTATATAACTTCAAAATGTACAAGTCAGTTAATAATAAATTATAAACCATACTATTAACACATAAGAAATATTCGATCACTATTGAATTAACGACAGTAAATATGAACTAAATAAAAATTAAACCATCACTGCGGATTGTTATAAACTAAAATGAATCATCTGAGTCTAAAATTAAAAAAAGAAATGGCTGGAACACAGGACTAGAGACATGACAAAGGGATCTTCAGCCTGTTAATTCTAGACCACATATGGCACTTCCAGTCAAAAATAACTTTGGAACACTTAAATGAAATATTCCATCCTAATCACTATTATCTTCAGGGATTTACTACTTTTTCTGATTGATGACTTATGGTATGTCTGAGTATCACTTCCGTTCTTATGAAGAATGCATACTATAGATCTGTTCTTGAATGGCCTCTGAAAACCAGTATCATTCATTCAACGGGAAATTTCTATGCTGAAATAATAATGATAAAAAGTAGCGGATACCGAGAGAAATACTTTGAGTAGCAATTAGTCCCATTTTTGGTCAATATAAACCATAATTCTCAAAAAAAAAGTCTTTAAAACTTACTTGTCAATTCAATAATTTGTTTGTTTTTAATTAAATTAAATAATTAGTTAACCTCTTAATTTAGTTCCCTTTAATTTATTAAATAACTTTAGAGTCCATCTGCTAAAAAAATTACAAAGTTATCAATAGCATTTCATTTTTTTCATGTATATGTACATCATCCTACATAATTGGAATTACATATATAAAAAAGATTTATTAACTCAATTTATTATAGCATTTAACTGTTAATAACTAAGCATCAGTTTATTAGCTATTCGTTAAGTAAACTTGTTTCTCCATTGAAAGTTCTCTACTTTCATTAATTACATACATCGCTCGAGGTTTAAAACATAAAGTATATCTTTAACTTAAATTTCTAGTAAAAATTGGCAAATAATAATCATTATTTGAAAAGAGAAGCAAAGTAATCCTCAGACAGGGAGAGAGAGAGAGAGAACTTCTCATATTTTTCTTTAAATCATACTTACTCAAGGATCATCAAATTGGTGGAGGACGCCGAACATTTTATATATATATAAACAAGCGATATACTTTTCAAGGCATTTCTATTCACAATACCTTCAAGTAAAGAAGGATAATGACATCCATATGGATATTAGTCTATTGCACCCCTGTGTACAGACACGTATTCCTGAAGAAATGCACATGTTGAAGATTGATATCTTGAAGAGCCTGTTATGGGGTCTCAATGTAAACATGCTGATATGTTCGAGAATCCAGGACAATACTGTATTAAATTAGAAGAACATGATGAACATAATGAACATAATGATGGTGTAACAATTACATTTTTTAGGGGGGGGGGGAAATCATTGGTTCTATTCATAAGAATAAATGATTTAAACCTATATCAATGTTTTTTATATTAATTCTTCTGAAAGAAGAGCACATGCTCTCTTCTGTAAAAGTGTCCTGCATAACATATATTTCTTGCTCCAATGTAACCGATACTGGCAATAATACGTTGTGAATGGAACACTTCAGATGGGTCTGATAGCTTATGTATATAGCAGGGATGGAGAACCAGTGGCACGCGACACAATACTTTTGACACGCCATTGATCAAAATAGTTTGTTTTTTATTCAAAAATTTCAAAGTTCGCTATGAAGTATTACGAACAAACGCATGTCATCGGTCGCTGTTATTTAGCATGGCTAGTTCAGCAAAAGAATAAAAAGAGCCAGATAGTAAGTGTAAAAGAGAATTTCATATTTGGTGGACTGAGAAACATGGTATTATTAGTAAAGGCAACAAAACGGTGTGTTTTTTATGTTCTGGAACAGTGGTTTGCAAAACACCGTCTGTAAAACTGCATTTTAAAACAAATCACAAAAACCGTTTTTTTTTTTTTTTTTTTGAAAAAAGTGGACCACGACAAAAATAATTAATTGCTTAGAAACTGTTTGGCAGATAACTCAAATTCAGCATGTATTCTATAAAATGTAACATCTAACAATCCTGATATAAGTTATTTGTCATCCACAATCTGCAACAACAGAAGTCACAGTAATGTTACTTTAATTTAAATTACACGTATAACTAAAACATTTATAACTAACTATTTTTTCATAGTAAATATAGTTTTTTGCTGTTTTAGTATATTTATTTTTTTTTTTTTATTTTATTTTATTTTCCGAATAATCACAAGTCAAAATTATTTGACTGCATGTCTATACCTCATTAAACACATCTTTAGAAAAAATTACACGTTGATCCATAAAGGTTTGCCACCCCTGTTATATGACACTGTCTCAATTGTTTATACACAGTATATCTCAAATGAGAAATTAGTAGTTGCTGAAAACTGTCATAACATACCTGATGTTATACTCTGCCTTCTTCTTTTGAAAGTTATTAATACATGAAAATCGTATTATATTATTTATGCGACGATAAACTATATTCCGAGTTTTTTGGATATTTCAATCTCCAAGCACTCACTTAAAAATTCCAGTCCCTTGAAAATTCATCCAGATGCGTCCTCTCTCATAGCAGTTCCATTTGGCGTTGTTAAGCTTATATAACAGTTGGGAAATCAACGCAGTTTTACAGCAACGATTCCTTTTCAACTCCACTGAAATATTAAACCCTTTTACATCCTATTACTGATACCCGTTGCCCTATTTCAAACGGAAAAGAAAACATGTAGCAACTAGAAAAGTATAAGCGATTGTCTTCAAGTAAACGCTTGCCTTAATACACAACTTCCATGATATTCTGTAATAATTTTTAATCATAAAAATATATTTATGCGAGAGATGTTTCTATAGCCTCTGATGGACCATGACAACACAAAAGTTAAGAAACAAATGAAGCTATTATGTAAAAACATAGTTACATTTCAACATAATCAGAATGAATAACCTGACATCTGGCATATCGATGAACGCGTTTTCCAAAGCTATTTTGAAGAATGTTGCTGCCAGTGATGTGAAATGAAATCGAACGAGAAAAATTCGATACTCATTTTCATTTTTTGGAGTTGTCCTCATGTATGACAATATTCGTTTTCACAGAACTTCTGGAACTCAACAGATTCTGGAGCAATCTAAATGAGGCGCGTTGTATCATCTGATGTATAGACCCATTTTATAGCCGACTGATTGCGAACTTTTCCCCTGAACTGAAGAAGCCAAAACTTCTAAACTAATGGAAATCTCAAGTTAAGCTCAAGGCATTTCATCTTTCTGGCCACAGCATCTTTCGCAGTGAGCATTGGAAAGTTCTTCCATCTATTGAACACAAACCTGAATCTCCATGCTGACTATGTCGTAAATCAACCAAGTTTACAGAAGGCTTTGGCAATAGGTTCATTTTACCATTAAACTTATTTTATAATCCATCAGAAATACCCTTCAAATACATGTGTATGGAAGTGATTCCACACACACACACAATAGTTAATAAAAAAAAATTCCGGTATGCTGTTCAAAGAAAGAATTAGATTGGACAAAAAGATTAGAATTTTTACTTCACGTAAACGCAAATTTAGTATGAATGCTAAAATCTAGAAAGTACATATTTATAGAAATATATTTACACATTTTTAGGAAATTAACGTAATTATATAATTTATTTTGAAGAAATTTGATTAAGATTATTATTATCGTTATAAAGCAAAAAACTTATAATAAAAAAAATATATAAGAAAAACCTATTCTTTTAAACTTTCAAAAAGAAAAACTATTGATATTATATTAGTAAATCAAAGGAAAAAAAATAGTTTTTTTTTTTTCAAAGACTGAATTACATATTATCTTAGTCTCAGTAAATATTATGTAAGTTTTGTTAATTTTTATTTATTCCTTAAAAAATATAGACTTTTGAATCGGATAAATTTTTCTCATTGCATGATATTATATCTTTAATAAAAAATGAGCTGCGAGTCTTTAATCAACGTTTCATATCTGGTTATATCTTTTAAGGTATCTTTTATTATTCACTGAAGAAAATTAGCACCGATCGTTCGAAAACATTTCAGTGCAATTGAGATTTTCTTTCTTCGTTTCTACTTTAGCATTTTTCTCCCTTTGATTATTTTCGAAAAAGTCACTAAATTAATTAAACAACGAACAGCTAGCGTTGATGTTTGCAATCTGTGATTTAATTTTGTCTTTCAATCTCTTTTTTTTTATATTGAAGGGGAGAGTTTAACAAAATGCAATTACTTAAATGAGCGTCATGCGGAGATTTGCTCAGTGCTAATTTTTGAAACGAAGCTTATTTTTTTTTTCCATTTACAAGATCCTTCATTATTAAACATTGACATTATGAAAATGATATTAATTTCACTACAAAAAAATTATAATGATACCTATATCATTTCATTCAGTTTTCAATAGCAGGGATGTCATTTTTTGCGGATTTACAAACATATATATATATATATATATATATATATGTGTTTATGTAGGTATGTATATATATATTCAAATATATATAACTCAATCACAACCTAATAATCAATTAAAAAAAGTGAAATTATATGAATCTTATAACATTAAATCCCATTTCAAAATATCAATGGCGAATATAGAAGATAAAATTCCAACGTTTTCAAACAAAATTAAAAAGTTATAAAATGAAAATTTATAAAATAAAAATTTATAAAATATCCAAGTGCAAGCTCGGACTTAGGACCGATAAGTGGGGTTAAACTAGTTTAAAGGCACCAACCTACCCCCCATATGCATTTGGTAATTTAATCGGAAAATATCCAATTCTCATAAGTTTAAATAATAAAAATTAAAAAAAAATTAAAATTAAACCATTAAACTTGAAAAATTAAACTATTCGCCATCGCATTCTGAAAGATATTACAACATTAAAATATTAAAATTCTAAAACAATTAAGTGCATAATATAAGTGAAACATCGAACACCAAAGATGACGCACCCATCTTTAAAATAGTTGTATAGGTAGAAAAAATGTCTGAAATCCAAAAATTCAAATTAAAAACCCAGTATGTTCACAAATGAATAGCGTAAATCATTAAAAACTCACCAAAGAGCATCCTATCAATAATTCAATTCACAATTTTTGAACGATTTTCCTCTCATATATATATATATATATGGGGTAGTAACCTACACCTATCAATATTTAGACATATTATCTTAAATTTTATAAAAAGAAACAATGATTTATTTTCTGATAACATTTTAAAACAAAGTAATTTTGTGAATTTTGCAATAATTGTTTAGAATACAATTATCCAAGTAAATTTATTTATAAATATATTTCTCTTTTTAATTAAATATATTTTTATTTCAGTTCATTATTTTATTTAAAATTCCTTTTATTTAGTTTATTTTAAAAAAATATTTAAAAAAAAAATTTAAGCGCTTATATTAATTGCAATATATCGATTAGTATATAATCAGCCAAGTTTATTTACTTTGTAATATATTTCTATTATGATTTTATCTATTCTTAACTTTGTTCATTATCGTTTTTAAAACTCCCTTTATTTAGTTCATTTTTAAAAAATCTTAGTGGTTTGCTTAATTGCAAAATAAATATCCAGGTGGCGCAACGATTTTTCCTTCTCGAATAGATGTCTCAAAAGCATTCGTCATTTTACGTCATTTCGCGTTATTGTGGAAAGTTGAATTTTCGATCTCCAGTAATTATTTTACACGCAATTGTTTTTTTTTTTTTTTTCATTTTATTATTATTACTCCTCTAATTGAGACATTCATTATTGTTCTCTTTTCTTAGCTTCATTTTAATATATTAGCAGATTTTCATCCACGTGTTGTATTAGGCTTAACTTTACAACTTGGCTTCTCCCCCTATTATGTCTAAAGTTTCTGCTGTACGGGGAAAGTTGGATCCATAAAGCATTGCTAACCCTAATTCGCTGGCCTAATTCAGCGACAGCTTTAGAAATTATAATAGGTCTCAAGTTTAGCCCAAAGACTTTTTTGTATCTACATTTGTTGTGTCTGGTGAATTCTAATTTCTTCCTGCTTTAGCACTGTAGGTTCTAGTACTTCTTCACATTTATTTTATATTACTATATATATGTGTGTGTGTGTGTCAGATATCTCTCATACATATATCTTCATCATATATATATGATTAATTCCCAGAGCCCTTTATGTGTCAGTTACGGTAAATTTCCTACCAGGACAACTCAACAGACCTCCCGCATAAGAACTTTGACTTCTACTTCTGCGGACTTACTGGAAACACGTGAACGAACGACGCTGAAATCGGACTTATCTCTTTCATGGGTTGGAGTACGCACTGTTTAGCTGAACATTGGAATAAAATATGATGTGATAAACGGCTGCACTTCATATTTCTCTAGTTAATCCTTAAGAAATTATCCAATATATATGTATATATATATATATATATATATATTGTAAATTTTCTACTATGAGACGTGAACATTAGTGAAACAAAACCAAAAAAATTGAGATTGGAAGAAACCAAACATAGGAGGATATATGATAAATTAAAATTAGAATAGAATTAAGAATATAAAAAATGGCTGCTACAGCATTATAAACATTGCTGACTTTGGACAGCTTATATATAAAATAATTAATATAAAAATGGGGTTGAACATGTTTTGTAGCTAGCCAACCTTCACCCTTTATGTTAATAACACTGAACAAATCCTGTTGAAAATAATGTCTAATTCCATTACAAGATAAAGGTAACTTACCTAAAAATTGCAT